>SNQJ01S0017634.1:36298-52293 GCA_010110895.2 Picea sitchensis | reverse complement strand
TATAATGAAAATAAGAAAGGTTTTCCCGGTTGAGGGTTTCCGGTAAAAATCTCTGTGTACTCTGTGTATGAGCCATTGATTAATTTCTGTATTGCTTAAGAATATATATGCATTGCTTTACTTCGCAGGTTTAAAACTTACACTTATAGTCTTCCATTTTAATCTCTTTCAAGAGATACAACACATACTTAGGCCGAGAGATGAAGTTACCATCATCAAACTACATAATTTGGTAGCCAAGAAAAAAATGAAGCAAATAGTATATCATCTCAAATGTATCCTTAAGTGGCACCTTTAAACCAATGACTAAATCACCATTACTGTTAGTAATTACCAAGTCATCAACATATAACATAATCAATAACCACATCATTCACATGTAGTAAATAAATATTATGATCCTCTTCATGACACTTGAAACTATGACGAAGAAACAACTTCTCAACCTTATCATACCATGCCCCGGGTTCCTATTTCAAACCATACATAGGTTTCTTTAGTCTACATATAAGAATGTCATCTTGTATATATAAAACCTAGGAGTTGCTCCATATAAATATCCTAAATGAGAACCCCATGTAATAAATCACTCTTCATATCCATTTCATGTACCTCCCAACCAAAACTAGCAACAAGAGAAAAAACAATTTGAACAAAATTCAGCTTAGCTATAGGAAAAAAAGTCTATGTGTAATCAATACCTTCTTGTTGGTAAAAGCTCTTTACTGCCAATTAATCCTTGTTTATGTTAAAAAAACCATCCAAATTGAACTTGGTCTTATAAAACCATTCATATTTCACCACATTCTTTCCTTGGGGACAATGAACCAATTCCTAATATTATTCTTCGGATGGGAATTATATTCTTCAATCATTGCTATATCTCTCCCATTTGGTTTATTTCATGCATTTTCATAGTTTTCTGGGGCACAAGTATTCAACACAAATTCCATAAGTACAATGCTAACTTATTGATTTTTTACTATGAGTCTCCCTTGAATCAATTTCATTACATGCATCACTTCTAGCAACCTCAATGGTTTTTGTTAACCCCGTAGGATAAAAAATATCCTAGGAAAGAGATGTTACAATAATGTATTCATTACGAAAACATTCAACCATACAGTTAATCAATTTATCTTTATAAATTCAGCCAGTGTCAATTCAACAACCATAATTGATTTAGAATTTGTACTAGTTATTTCAAATATCCCACTAGTCAATTTGCGCTAGCCAATTTAGAAGTCTATGAAATTTCAATTGAATTATGGCTCAAAATATTAGAAGAAGATGTCAATAGAGTAGCACCTAAATTTTTCTCATCAAAGATAACATATTTTCAAAGGAACACTTCCCATTTGATTAGAGAAAATAATATATAGGATTTTGATTATTCGGGATAACCTACCATGATGCAAGAATGGATCTTGGGATATAATTACTTCTACTTGTCATCTTGACTATGAACCCAAGTTATGAATCCAAAGGCTCTAATATGCCCAATCAAATGTTTCCTTATACTCTATTTCTCAAGAGGATTCACATCCCATATTGCTATGGTCAAAACCTTCTTCAGACTAAGAAAGTAACAACTTCCACCCACAATTAAGTCGATAGTCCCTTTGCATGAAACAAACTTATATCCATCTCACTCTCAACAAAACCATTTTTCTAAGGATTTTAAGGTACTGATATTTTCCATGAAATACCATTCCATGATGAGTATCCTTCAAAAGCACGACTCAAACGTTTTATAGGTCGACCATATTGATTTTCAACTAATTTCCTAAATTCTTTGAACTTCTCAAATACTATATCCTTTTTCTTCAAGAAATAAACCCGAGTGAACTTGGAAAAATAATCAATGAAGGCAATAACATACCTTTCACCAACTAGGTAAGGTCAATTCATTGTATAAATGTCACTGTGCACAAGCTCTAGTCGTGTCTTTTCCCTCCAAGACTTTTCGTTTCCAAAATATTCTAGTTGATGCTTCCTAAGAACACATCCCTCACATACACCTTCATGAGTAAACACCTTATGAATTCCATGAACCATATTTAATCTAACCATCAAATTCATACTTCTGAAATTTAGATGTCTGGGTCTTTCATTCCAAGTCTTGCTTTTATTATTGGTTATGCTCACAAGTGAAAATAGACCAGTTTCCTTCTTTGAAACTTTAAAATCACAAAACTTGTATAATCTTTCCTTGGGATCAATAACACCCTCAACAACAATACCAAACTGATTTTTAAGATCCTTCACAACAAACTTGTCAAGCCAAAATTAAATGTTTTTTCCAATTTGGGTGAGTTGTGATACAAACAATAGGTTTTCACTTTGGTTAGGGAGTAACATGGTAAATGTCAATCATCACACCATTTTCATAATAAACTCTACCATTACTAATAACAATTAGTGCATAATCATATGAAACATTGTTTTTCTTCCTTATCCTTAGTCAGGGAGGAAAATAGAGAAGCATCCTTAGCCATATGGCATGAACAACCATAGTCCATTATCCATTCTTTTTTAGAAGTATGAGCATGAAATGACTGAGAATAACTAATAGAAAATATTTATTTATCATGTTTACTTTCTTGAGAGAATCATCAATTATTTCCTTCAAGACTCTTAACCTTCTCCTCAAGGTCACTAGTCTTCTTCCAACAAGTCTTCTCAATATGCCCTATTTTACAACTATAATGACAAGTCTTCTTGTTTTTTAGTTTTCTAGACTACTATTGACTATTAATTTCATGCTTTCTTTTGTCAACATGATATTCTTGATCCATATCATAGTCTCCATGGATTCTTTCCTAATTGGAAATGGGATCTCTTTCTTTATAATTTTGTCTTAAGTTTGTTTTAATGAAATGGCCTACTGCTTATTGCTAAGATTCCCTTCATCAAGTAATTTTTCCTTTCCCTAATTAGCCAGGTGTGAAAGGATTAAAATCTATAATGCTTATCATCTTGTTTCTTTCAATCACAATTTATTTGGAATGCAGATCGAATTATGAATGAACTCTCTAATGAACATGGGAATGCACCTACATGATTTATAATGAATCCAAGATCTAAAAGTGTGAGGATTTTTAACTAGGATGTAATATCTACCATAAACATTGTAATAGGTATAACAAGAGAAAATGATTTTTTTTTAGTTCAAGCTCCTTGTTACATAGCTTACATATACACTAGTCGTGAGGTATGTGATAGTAAGTCTCCATCCTTAGCTAGTGAGAATACACCTTAACTACCCAAGATGAGAAAAAAGGGAATGAGAGAGAAAACCCCTAGGATATCTCAAAGTTATGATATAGTCATTCTTTATATAGAGATAGATAAAGTAATAATGATGATTTTTTGGAGAAAATTGCAACTACCTAGTGAAATCCAAGTATATGTTACTTGTGATCTCCAACCCTCCTTCATAACTTCTTTATGGATATATCTTTTAGATACTCTAGGATTAATAATACATATTTTGGATGGTGGAAGTTTGAAAATGTTTCAAGGTTGGAAGAGTGTAGAAGAGTTGTAACCTAAACATAATAAGATTTTCAATAGTCATGCTTGGCCAAATGCATGGAATACTAAATCATAAGAAAAGGATACACATATTTATCGTGATCAAAATTAGATAGGCATGAAGATGGTGAAGGATGGTAATAATGTAAAGTAATTCCATAATTATGGGAGGGTAAACCCTAAACTTTGTAAAAAATAATAGAACGAGGGATTGATCTCTTAGATTTAATGAGTTTAGAGAGCATGAAAATGATGAATCTATCAACATGCAACCATTATATTTATCTAAGTCCAATACGCCAAATCTCACACCATATAATAAATTCAACAATACAACCTCGTGGAAGGTTAATAGTGGACCAAACATCTTGAAACTAAATATGAGAGCATTGTCTCTCTAAAAGGGCTAAATAAACATAATTGTAGTTGATTCAACTTTGATAAGAGAAACCATATTGATTATCAATTCATTGAATATATGCCTAGATAAATATACGATGAAGGTAATTGTTGTAACCTAGGTTTGCATCCCCTGCCACTCCTCTCTTTTTTCTATGCCTTCATCATTTTTTCCTTTTTCTGGTTGTTTAAGTCAGTTTCCCACTACTGAGTGTCTTGGCCCTTATTCATTTTTTGAGTCTTCGCGCATTTCTGTTTTTCTGGAAGGATAAAATACATGTCATATTTGTTTCAAAATACTTGTTATTACGTGCACCATTGATTGAGCTCACCGCAGGTCTACCAAGCCTTTTCTATGCACAAGAAATGCCTGTGCACACGACGCAACAATCCAGAGCAACAAATATTGGGCTCAGACTGTAGGAACAGACAGGTTAATTTTTGATGGTGGAGATCCATCAGGTCAAATAGACCAATGACTCTCATCCATTCAAGTTCCAGAATCATGCAGGTTTTAATATCAAGTTCGAAGTACTAAGTTCCCGAAGACCCGAAGCCTCCGAAGAGCTGAAGAGTCGAAGTCCCGAGAACCCGACACGTCGCTTTGACGATTTTCCTTCGGGAGTTTTCTAGCATAACAATCATAAACTCCCGAACTCCCGAAGCCCGGATTTCCAAAGAAAGTTTGGACTGTTCGCTAGTCACGACAAGCAGTAGAAGATCATTCACTTCGGGGATTTTCCTCCAGGATATTTTCATGTTTCACATTCGAAAGTCTCGAAGAGCCAAAGACCCGAAGTTATGAAGTAAATTTAGACCATCCATCAGAGGGGACACGCGACAACAGATCATTCACTTTGAGTATTTTCCTCCAAGAGATTTTCATGCTTCACATTCATAAACTCTTGAAGCCCGAAGTGCCGAAGCACCTGGTGCACACATCAGTCATGACATGTGGCACACTCATCAGTCATGACATGTGGCACTCATTCTAGGTTATTTGGTTGTGACATTTTTCCATTTCCATGTGACACGTGTCACCCTTCTTTCCATGACACATCAACATCCGTGAGATCATAAGATGTCAGGCCACCATGTCACTTCAGAGATTTTCCCCCGGGAGATTTTTCATGTTTCACATTTGAAACTCCCGAAACCCAGATATCTGAAGAAAATATGGATCGTTCATTGGTCACAACACGTGGCGACAAATCATTCACTTCAGAGATTTTTCTCCGAGATATTTTTCATGTTTCACATTAGAAACACCCGAAGCCCGAAAGTCCGAAGTGAATCTAGACCATTGATCCCAGGTCAACGAGAACCATCGATCCTTGCAGCAGGTAAATATCACCCGAATCACAGATCATCATCAGATCGACGATCACGCTTCCTTGCGGGGACGTAAACTGCTCGAGCATTAATTTTCCTAATCGGTCCCGCAATTTGAACCATGGTATTTTTGGAAGGATACGTGGCAACTTGTGGTGGATTGTGGGCCCAAATGCGGTCTGGATCCAAACCACCCTCAACAGTTCCCATAATCACGTGCTTGAATGACATCAGATCACTGCGTCACCTTCACGTCACCTCCCCTCATCCCACTCACTACTCTCGATCCTCTCACCGCCCGACACTTGTCCTCCATTAACCACCATGTTTATCTCCATCGGCTGTGGTCCACCTCTCCAGATCAATAGTCCTTGTCGCAGCTCAGACCCCCCTACCATTCTACCTTTAACAATGGGGGGGGTCTGAGCAAGTATTTTTCCCATT
Organism: Picea sitchensis; assembly: GCA_010110895.2. Taxonomy (NCBI): domain Eukaryota; kingdom Viridiplantae; phylum Streptophyta; class Pinopsida; order Pinales; family Pinaceae; genus Picea; species Picea sitchensis. Next base: position 46,581 of record SNQJ01S0017634.1, on the reverse strand, counting down.
GTGGGCCCTACCTAATGTGGTGCCTCCTCAAGAACTCAGAACCCCCCCCCTTCTAATCTTCTTACCACCCACCCCCCTCCGAGTTCCTCCCAGGTTGTTTTTCAATACCGCCCCCTCTCGCCTTTCGCCACCTGTTCTCCACTCACTTCCAAACCTATCTACTCCTCCTCTCCCTACGTGCCACCTGTATCCCTCACTACACGTCGCCATATCCATACTCTCGATACCTCCACCGTATTCACACCTCCTCTCACTTTGACATCTGTCTTCACATGTCATCTACCCTCACGTCCATTCATCCCGTCTCCCGATTGGATGCTCGCCTCCACGTCTCCCCTCATCCCTGATGGGACGACAACCATTCCAGTGAAGCTATTTCACGATACAGATGGTAGCTAATGAGGTCAATACAGAGTGCGCTTGGCTTCCGAAATCTCAAGCATAGACAAAGAGTTAAGTCTTAGTCACAGGTCGATGCAGATTAGTCCCAGAAACACTTCAACAAACTCTTCTAATGTAGTTGGTTATCTCCACATGGACTAGAAGTTAACCTCCAAAAGACTAATATTAATGTTACTTTTCCCTAATAATTCAATGAATAATATTTTAGACCACCACAAATTTATGGGGGTGGGAAAGGATGGTAGAGAAGACATGGCTATGAAGTTCTTTGCAATCATAACTAAAATAAGAATTATAGGGACATAGTATGCGAGATTTATTGGATGGAGAAGAATGAACAATATGAGGATAGGTATCCAATGATGTTGTCCATATTGTTTTAAAGAAGTTTCAAGTTTTTTCAATAGGTTTTGCAATAGTATAAGTTTTGAATATACAAAATTAAAGTTTAGAAAAATAAACCTCATTCATATTATGGACAAAATGGATGATGGGAGGGATCATTAAGGGCTAGGAGGGGAAATAGGTGGAACCATGTAATGGAGTTCAAACTTGAATAAGAGATGGTCATGAACAAACATGTAACATACCCTCTATTAAGACATAAATGTATGTGAGTACAATATTGATTTTTTTTTTTTAAATTAAACATCAGTTAGGACAAGTGTTACACTAAAATAACATACATCAATAAAGATAATACAATCTGTCTAACCACCCAACCTACCCTACAAGGTTAGGACCTCCAAGACACATAATCAACGCTCAATTCCGGGATTCGTCCCATTGATTTTCACCATTTAAGGTCTCATGAATGGTGATTGTTCTGAGGAACAAGGAGATATTTAATTCCCATAACTCCAATCCTATTCTGAAGTACAATACTAAAATAAAAAACCATACTTAACTATAATTTCTTCAAGGCACAAAAGAATAATCTACTATGCTTAATCAATCATTTAAGCAATACTCATGTGCAATTGTGTAACATACCATTTTAAACCACATAAATAGTCAATTAAAAAGAAACAATATTAGATTAATCATGGGATGACATTTAATTTAATCATCTACCATTCATCTAGAATAAATATTTCACAATAATGATAATAAAATTATTTTATTCAATAGCAAGTAAAATCAAGGTGCATAATAATATTTGCAACAAGGTTATATTATCGTACACACATTGAAGGGAGATAAGGTAAACTTTTAATAATAGTACTTTTAGACTAAGATCTACATTTATGTCAATTGCAATTTTTGTCAATATCCATTTTCTCATCTAATAAGAACAAGTGTTGCATGGCAGCGTAGTCCCTGCCAGGTTGGAATGGGAATAAATGCACATTGAAGTACATGTGGTATCCATGCAAAGGATGAATTTGGCCACTGGATTCAAATATAATAGACCCATCATAGTTTTCTTTGAAAATTATCAAATATTAATAAATTTACATTTCTCTTATATTTGCCCCACCCCCGGTTCCTGGAAAAAAGGAGGAAACACACACATTAAACATTCAAATATAATAAACACAATTTCCTAACATCCAACATAGTTTTCTTTGAAATTTGTTACATATTTATGGAATCTGTCAATTTCCTGACATCCAACATAGTTTTCTTTGAAATTTATCAAAAAATAATAATGTATGTTACATATTTATGGAAATTTAAATGCGTTTGTCATATAGACTGGGATTGGGGCTCCCACGGACCATAAAAAGAAATAGGTACAAGAATTAGGACTATAAAAATAAGAAGTGTGTGTTGGTATAGAGGAAGACCTGAAAAGAAGAAATTGGAAGTTATGAGCCTTTGGTTAGATATTTCTATTTAAAGAGGTAGAATAACTGGATTGATAAAGAAAACAATATGAAATCAATATAGACTTACTATGAAGCCGATGAATTTTTGTTTTTGTTGTCGATGGTCGCTACAATCGTGCCAACCGATTGTTTCCCTTCCTCTATGAGGTTGTCCATTCTCCGTTGGAACCATTCTTCAATGTAGCTTCTCATGGGGGCCATGTTGATTTCATCTTGGATTTCTATGTTGAAAATCTCATTTTCTAATTTCCTTAGATCCATAGAAATACTATGCAAAGCCTGCTCAATTTCTTCATTGTGTGTTGCATAGTCCAGTAGCCAGTTCTCGACCTCATCTACATGATATTCAAGGATGCCATAAAAATTTTCTAAAGACAACCCCTTTAAAATATCAAGTTGTTCATCGAAGGCTTCTTTGGTCATTGACAAGGATTTGAGGACTAATTTTGGGTCTTGAACCTCGTTGGTACTTCCGGCTAAGTCTATTTGGGTCAAGTTTCTGAATAATTCTTCTTTTTCTGATATGGCTTGTTCACATGATTCAACAATGAGCTGCAGGTTATTAACTTTCTTTGTCCAACATGATTTTAATTTTTTGATCCGCTTTAGGGAGGGGAGATCCTCTTGTCTTCTTTTCAGATCCGAGTTGTTGATGGCATGGTTGGCAAAAGGGGTCAACATCTATTCATATAAATGTTGATCATTTTTTAAATTCATCTGCAAATGTTCGTGCAAATCATTTGCCCTCTTTCGAAAGGAAGCTATATTTTGTGATGTTTCCCAGGCTTCAGTAACTAGTTGCATTCTTTTCTTTATGTTATTCTCTACAAGGGATCTACACGATGCGAGGATACTGGAGGATACTTTTAACTTGGCTGCAGGGGTAGCAAGCACGGTTTTTTCTAAAGGACTGGAAAAATCTAGGGTAGCAATGAAAGCCTCCTCTAATTCTTTGACGCGGTCTTTCAGTCTGGCATTCTCTGCTTCAATTCCTCCAATGGAATCATCAAGAGCATCACCGGTTACAAGATGAAATAGGGAGATTTGGGACGACCGCATCTTCCTAAAGTTAATCTATGTACGAGATTTCCCTTTCTTATTTGTTACATCTCTCTTTTCAATGACCATATTTTTAGATTGGCTGTCAAAAAAATTGCTCTGGAATATGAAGGATTCATCTTTGTAAAAAATGTCGGTCTCAGCTATTTCCATTGAGAAACTAGCTTTGTGCATGTGCTCAGTTTCAATTTCAAGTTGCATCTGTTCACTTTCAATTTCGGGTTTGTACGCCTGCCCTACAATGCTTTTTCTCTTCTTCGTCAGGGGAACTTTGTGAGAACTATCAATTTTTGTGCGAGGAGGGTTCTTATCTCCTCCTTCGTTTGAAGATTTATGGGTTTCTTTCTTACTAGGGTGGGTCATTGAAGCAATGCTTCATGATGTCGTGCTCTTGGGAGTGTTGGCGGGGGACTGTAAAATCTTCTCACTGAATACTTTTCCATGTTGTCTATACAATTCAGTCACGCTTTGCAATGTCTCTACGTCGCAATCGCCAGAAGCAAGAGTGTTGTCGTCACTATCTCTATCTTCGGTCATGCCTCTATGGATAAAAGAGCTGGTAAAGCCAACTGCTAGTAAATGTTCTCGAAAAATCCCATTAGGGTTGAACCCTTTTATCCTTTCAACATATGTTAGGTTCAATTTCTTGAAATGGCCTGTGAATTTGTCAATCTTGTTGACGTTTCTGCACACGAAGTCCATGACTTTCCAGGGTAGAGGAATGAATTGTTTTTTTTTCTTGTCATGGAAAAAATGCAACCAGTGGTTGTGTTGCCTTTCTATTTCTGTAACAAACATCTTGTTCGTTATGTGGCATGGAAGGAAAGCAAGATTTTCCTTAGAGCCAAAGACCATTAGTACACTGTGATTTTCCTTTTGTTCAAGTGTCCCCTTCCTATTCAAAAACTTGGTTGCCTGGACAGACATCCGGGGAGCATCCTTCCCTAACAATAAATCTTTGAAAACTGAGACAAAGTCATTAAAAACTTCATAAAAACAACGGGAGGCCTTTTGCCTCCACAGGGCCTGGTACCAGAATGTTACTTGGTCGAATTCACAACTTATTTTCTTTGAAAGAAATAGTTTTGGAAATGGACAACAATGCACTATTGAGAAAAACAAGTAGGATGACATATAAAATGTATTTGATTCTTTGAATCGTGACAGCTGGGAACAAATTTCAATGGAAATTAGCTTCCCCAAATCGAAAATGAATTGTTCCTTGACTGTGAAGTACAAAATATAAATAACTATACAGGAAATGCTTGTCATGGATTCCTATCCTGTTATTCTTGTAAACAACCAAGCAATTTCCCGGAATGGATTTCTAAAGGAACTTACCTGCAACTTTGTGATATCTTCAGGAATTGTTGTCGGGTCTTCGAGGAACTCGGCTAAGATGTCCAACCCATTATGATGTTTTTCTAGGAACTTCTTGTAGTCTTGTCCTTTGAAGGTCAATGTTGGCTCCGACAATTTTAACATCTTGCGGAAGACCTGAGGTGACAAAGAAACACGAGAATGGTCACGTAATGGAATAATTCTTTGGCTTGAAATATATTTTTTGGCACACCAAGAGACCACCTCCTTACAGTCAAAAACCTTAGGGACGCAACCTGCATGATCAATTCCATAGGTCCAAATCACTTCATTATGGGCGGAATAGGATGAATAGTAAGAGTATGCCCTGGACCACTGGAAATTCTGGTCCTGACATCTGCAGATATTCACTGTATCTCCACAAAACTGTTGTCGACCTGCTGCCATAAGTTTACAAGAACATTTGTTTTCTCCAAGCGATGATTGAAATGAAGAGTTGGAAGGGATAATATAATGCTGCGCAAATCTTGGTCCAATGTGTGTGAATGGGAGATCTCCTTGAGACTTTCGTTCATTAATGACAATTTCGATGGTTGTTGCATAATGCGCTATTAACATTAAAGACTAGTAATTTCACACATAGAAGTGCAAACATGGTGGATACGACAATGAGTGATTAAGCATTGGAGATTTCTTGAACGAGACAATGCGACGACCCATGTTTGAGATGAACAATCGGAAGGGACAATATAACTCTCTACGGATCTTGGGTTAATGCATATTAATGGGATATCTCCTCGATTGTTTCGCTCATTAATGACAATGTTGACAGTTCCTGCATGGTGAGTTGTTATCATGAAAGGTTACTAATTTCATATTAATAAAAAAGTACGAAGGTCGTGGGGACGGGAAAGAGAAGTTAAGGAGTGTCTAATTATCGAAAGCGGTCGGGCGGGCTTCAAAATAGGGTTACAAGGTAAAATTGTTGGAGGTGAGGGCGTGAGGGTCAAATTGTATTTCTCAAAAAATTTTGAGTGAAATACACATAACATTGAAGAGGGTATAATAGGACAATCCAGAGCGAAATTTGTATATCGCAGAAGTCCGAGTAATGTTTGCAGGACACAAAACAATGGAGGTGCAAACGTGAGCCTGCCTATCTAGGAACTCGCAATGGAAAAAGTGGCTCAAGTATGAAATAGAGAAACAACTGAGCGAATTCGTTTTCGCTAATATATTGAAACTTGTAATATATATCCCATTACGTGGCAAGATCTTTTATGCATGTCTTTGGGCAGAAAAGAGAAAATAAGAGAAGATAAATTGGGCACAGTAAATAGTGCCAAAGAATTGGAGATTTCGTGAACCCGTGAACCCGAGGAACTACGAAAGAGATTCCATGAAATGGGCAAGTATGGAAAGTTGTTGGACGGGCTTCAGAATTAGGGTGACAATGGTTCCCCAAGAGATGTGACTTCCCGAGGGTAAAATTGTATGTCTCTGAACTTGAATGCAAAATGTGTACCACAAAAGAGGGGATGATATGGGAGTCCGACGGTCAATTTGTATACAATATTTACAAAGAGAAGTAGGAAGGTGGTAGGGACATGGAACAACAAGTAAGGAATGGCTGATTATCGAAAGCGGTTGGTGACACTTCGAAATAGGGCTACAAGATACAACCAACAGAGGTGAGGGCCCGAGGTTCAAATTGTATCTCTCAGGAGTGTTGACCGCAGAACGTGTAACATGGAAGAGGGCACAATGATGCATTCCTATAGACAAACTGTATATCGCGGAACTCTGGGTACTGTTTACTAGTCATGGAACATTGGAAAGACAATCCTGAGCCCGCCAGTCCGGGAACCCGCAATCGAAAAAGTGTCTCTAAGTATGAAACAAGGAAACGGAAGGGAGGAATCGATGCACAATAAATGTACAATTCCATGGAGATACAATGAACTTAGGGCTAAGTATTGAAAGGAACGACGGATGACTGGGCTTGTGACGGGGCATTCCAGTGGAAAAATTGTATATCGCGGAACTCCGGGCAATGTTTGCAAGTTGCAGAAGATTCCAAACACAATTTTGAGGCCATCAATCCACAAACCCGTAGTTGAAAAAGTGTCCAAGTATGGAATAGGGAAACGCTGGCCCAGACCTGTTTTCACTAATATATTGAAATTTGTAATAAGCTTTGCCATTACCTAGCAAGATCTTCTTTGCATGTTTCGAGACAAGTTCTGTAGGGATGGTTAGTCCTCGATACTTTTTCTCATTAATGAAGATCCTTACGATTGTTGCATGATGGAGTTTTAGTATTAAACCTTTGGTGTTGCATATTTGGAAAGAAGTATGAGGATGGACGGAACATGAAACAGTGACTAAGAATTGGATCCAAAATAGGGTGACAAGGTCTCCCTAGAAGACGTGAGGCCCCGAAAGTCAAATTGTATCTCTCAGAATATTTGAATGTATAATCTATAACACGGAAGAGGGGATGATGTCAAAATCCGATAGTCAATTTGTATATGGCGGAGGACTGGGTGCCAATTGTTTCGTACCAGTGTGTTCAATTGTCACTAGTAAGAGCATAATTAATGTATATTAGGAAGGATGGGAAGTTAGTGGGGATGGAAGGAAGAGACAAATATTTTGAAACATTTGTGAACCATGGTAGAGTGAAGCTTGCGAGTTCGAGGAGTTCGCGGTGGAATTGTAGATCACAAAATTTTTGAGTGCAAGATGTATATCACGGAACAAGAAGCAGCAGAGTTTGAAAGCGTCAACCTGGCAACCGCAGACATAAAATTGGCTAAGTATGGAAAGGAACAATGGTCGGTTAGATTCGTGATGTGAGGATATAGATGGAGATGAAGATATGCCATCCTGCCAACATTGTAACCCGTGATCATAGAAAGGCGACTAGGTATATAACCAGAAAGCGATAATACACAGGAAGAAGAAAAGGGGAAAAGGGCTAAGGAGTCTGCAATGGAATTGTATATCACGAAAGTTTTAAGTGAAAGATGTATATCACGGAACAAGAAATAGAAGAGTTCGAAAGCACCAACCCGACAACCACGACCATAAAATTGGCTAAGCATGGAAAGGAACAACGGTCGGTCAGATTCGTCATGTGAGGATATAGACGGAGATGACGATATGTTAGCCTGCCAACGATGGAACCCGCGATCATAGAAAGGAGACTAAGTATATAAATAGAAAATGATAATACACGGGAAGAAGAAAAGGGGAAAATGGCTAAGCATCTCACAGAAGAAAATATACTGCTCGTTTATTAATGCAAATCTTTTCGAACCCCTGGTGAGTTCTCACTAGTAAAAGCATAAATTGTAGATCACATAAGTTCTTTGGGTGCAAGATGTATATGACGGAACATGGGACATAAGTGTTGGATACCGCAAACCCGGGACCCGATGGTCAGATAATTGGCTAAGTATTATGGTCGATCGGGCTCACGGTGTGAAGATATAGATAAAGAGCTACCAATTTGCGAATCCAGGAGGTCGTGATCATATAGGTGCGACTAAATATAGAACCACAAAGGGATAATAGAGGGGCAGAAAAGAGGAAAAATTAAAAGAGAAAGTGTTTATATTTATTCCAATAGTATTCATATCAATATATATATTAATAGATTATTTCTGGTCCAAATGTAAATCATCTTCCAATTTGCAGGATCCTATTCGGTTCACAAATTTCGTTGAAATCCATAAGCAATAGAAAGGAAAAAAATGACAGATGATGGGGCTCGTGAAAGGGCATTCCAACGGACAAATTGTATATTGCAAAACTCCGGGCACTGTTTGCAACTCACGGAAGATTCAAAACACAATTTTTAGGCCGTCAATCCGGGAACCCGCAATAAAAAAAGTATCCAAGTATGGAATAGGGAAACACTGGCCTGGACTTGTTTTTGCTAATATATTGAAATTTGTAATAGCTTTTCCATTACCTGGAAAGATCTTCTTTGCATGTTTTTGGACAATTTCTATAGGGATGGTTAGTCCTCGAGAATTTTTCTTATTAATGATGATATTTACGGTTGTTTCATGATGGCGTTTTAGTATTAAACCTTTGGTGTTGCATATTTGGAAAGAAATATGAGGATGGGCGAAACAGGAAATAGTGACTAGGAGTTGGAGATTTCGTGAACCTGCCAACGCGAGGATCCAAAATAGGGTGACAAGGTCTCCCCAGAAGATGTGAGGTGTCGACGATCAAATTCTATAGCTCAGAACATTTGAATGCATAATGTGTAACATGGAAGAGGGGACGATGTCAGAGTCTGGTAGTCAATTTGTATATGGAAGAGGTCCAGGTGCCAATTATTTCATACCAGTGTGTTCATTTGTCACTAGTAAGAGAATATTTAATGTATATTAGGAAGGAAACGAAGTTAGTTGGGATGGAAGACAACGACAGATACTTTGAGACATTTGTGAACCCCCGTAGAGTTAAGCTTGTGAGTTCGAGGAGTCCGCGGTGGAATTGTAGATCACAGAGGTTTTGAGTGCAAGATGTATATCACAGAACAAGAAGCAGCTGAGTTTGTTAGTGCCAACCCGACAACCGCAACCATAAAATTGGCTAAGTATGGAAAGGAACAATAGTTGGTCGGATTCGTCATGTGAGGATATAGATGGAGATGAGGATATGTCAGCCCACCTACCTTGTAACCCACGATCATAGAAAGGTGACTAATTATATAACGAGAAAATGATAATTGGTGGGAAGAAGAAAAGGGGAAAAGGGATAAGTATCTCATAGTAGAAAATCTACTTTTAGTTTATTAATGCCAATCTTTTCGAACCCCTGGTGAGTTCTCACTAGTAAAATCATAAATTGCAGATCATGTAAGTTCTTTGGCTGCAATATGTATATGAAGGAACAAGGGACATAAGTGTTGGATATCACAAACCTGGGACTTGGTGGACATATAATTGGCTAAGTACTGGCTAAGAGAAAGTTTTAATATTTATTCCAATAGTATACATATTAATATATATTAATAGATTATTTCTGGTTCAAATGTAAATCATCTCCCAATTTGCATGATGTTGTTTAGTTCGCAAATTTCATTGAAATCATGGAAGTTTTGAGTGCAAGATGTATATAGTGGAATAAGAAGCAATAGAGTTTGAAAGCGCCAAACTGACAACCACGACCATAAAATTGGCTAAGTATGGAAAGGAACAACGGTCGGTCGGATTCATCGTGTGAGGATATAGATGGAGATGAAGATATGTCATCCTGCCAACCCTGGAACCCATGATCATAGAAAGGCGACTAAATATATAACTAGAAAGCGATAATAGATGGGAAGAATAAAAGGGGAAAATGGCTAAATATCTCACAGAAGAAAATCTATTGTTCCTTTATTAATGCCAATCTTTTCGAACCCCTGGTGAGTTCTCACTAGTAAAAGCATAAATTTTAGATCACGGAATTTCTTTGGCTGCAAGATGTATATGACGGAACATGGGACATAGGTGTTGGATACCACAAACCCGAGACCCGGTGGCCAAATGATTGGCTAAGTTTTGGCCAAGAGAACATTTTTATATTTATTCCAATAGTATTCATATTAGTATATATTAATAGATTATTTTTGGTTCAAATGTAAATCATCTTCCAATTTGCAGG
>SNQJ01S0017634.1:14448-29787 GCA_010110895.2 Picea sitchensis | reverse complement strand
CTCAACGGCTTGCAGAAACCCTAGAGGCTGAAATCTGTAGAAACCCTAGGGTCGAAAATCCAAACTTCTTCAATTTTCAATCTGAGAGTTGCAGGTGATGCGCTAGACTAAGCTGTACCTGTTTGTCAAAAATTAGGCCCAACTTTCCAAGGGAAAGTGCTAAAACTAACTTGACAAGGAAAATGGTAAGGGTTGTTTTTGCAGTTGCAGTAAGAAGGTGACGACTAGCTTGGAAAAGTGTTGAAGTAGCTTGTGCAATGGCTCTTCAGGAACACTGCTTTGATACCATGTTGAATTTTTAATGATTGCTCAAGCACATGTAATTTCTTTTCAATTTAGCATGAACTTGAACCATAAACAATGCAACAACACAATAGCTGTAGTAACCAAGATCACAAGAAGAATAACCATGCACAAGACACAATAAGTTATCCCGGGAAAACCCTTCTCAAACAAGGGAAAAACCCATCAATCCTTTGCTATAGAGTCAAGAGAAGATCACCCTCACACCAAAAACCCTAGCGCACACAAGAGGGTGCTCTATGACCAAGAAAGCTAGCGCATAAGAAGTGCACACTAAATTTCAGATCTCCACAATGTGTTATGAGAGAATGCGATATGATCCACAATGGGGATGTATCTCTCTTATAAATATATGACCTAACTCATCAAATAGATGTGTCTATTGGCACAATAGGGCCGACTTGTACAACTCAATAATATAATTAATCTTTTACACAATATTAGTTATCTTTACACAGTAGAGCCGACTTGTACCCTTCACAATACAAATTAGGGTTTCACAATAATCTTACTCTTAGACAATATAGCAAGGAATCTCCCAAACATCCTCTAGTGCTCGATCACTAGGGACAAGTCCACATGTGCTCAACCACAAGGGACGTCACCCTCAACAGATCAACTCAACTAAATCCATAGCAGTACGAACTGGAGAGCCATCTCAAGTCAACTCAACTAAGTCCATAGGAGTACGACATGAGACCATCTCAAGTCATCTCAACTCAGTCCAAAGGAGGACGACAAGAGACCAACACAAGTCATCTCAACTCAATCCAGAGGAGTACGACTCACCTATCACATAGGCGTTCTCACAGATCATCTCAACTCAGTCCAGAGGTTGGAGAATGTTTCATGAAGCTGCAATCATCAACAATAATGAAATGCCTTTAGTGTTATTATATTATATTATAGTTAGCATAGTACTTTTATGCAATGTTTTTAAACTCGGACTCGAACTCGGAATTGATCGAGGGTCAACTCAGGCTCAGACTTAGATTGACTCTAACCAATCTGATTTCAATGACTCGGTTTTCTAAAAAATACATAAAATATTTAAACTTTAACAAAAAATTATATTTTAAAGATTCCAAACCATGATTCCAAAATATTATTGAAACTTTGAAAGAAAGCATTAAGACTAAATGAGCAATGACAAACATAAATGACAAGCAATGCTCCAGCATCACTTATATTGGGATCCTCATCATTAGTAACCCCCTTAGCCTCTTGTCTAGCCTTTGGCTCTACCTCGATCCTCTAGGGACATCAGTCAACACCACCCAATTTTGATGAAACTAACTAATCCAAGCATTAAAATCACAATATGGTAGAAAAAGCTTAACATGCCCAATCAATGATTTTGGTTTGAGTGAAGGGTGCATTTTTGCCAAGGCCATGACAGAGGAGTTCAACAATCAATAGCACTAACATTGAGGTACATAAAGGGCTTGGTGCTCTCGATTAAATGCCAATTCCATACCCTCATACATGATAGAATCCAATGAAAATGTTGCAATCCTACCAATCCTGAAATCCTAAAAACTGTTAAGTCTGCTGAATTTTGAATGGGATATGAAATTGTACTTTCTCTGTTGAGTTTTGGTACCTTGGGAAGTGGTCCCCTAGTGTTATTGATGTGCCTAACACTAAAGGGTGAAAAGTACCCCTCCCTCACTTTACATTATGTTATAAAGTCAAAGTGATTTTATGAGCTCATTAATCATAAAGTGACTTTATTAATATAAAGTGACTTAGGGAACTCAAGTAAAGGGGGAGATTTAATCTCCACCCTTAATTTTGGTTGGCTAAGATCTAATCCTGACCATTGGTTCCTAGGTTAGCCTAATGAGGAGGCTAAAGGAAAGGTGAAGAAGGAGAAAGGGCATTCATTGTTCACTTGCATGAGAAATGAAGAGAAGAAGAGGAGAACTGTGGAGAAGAAGAATAGAAGGGGCACACTTGAGAGGAGGGCACACAAGGAATGAGGGCGCACTTGTCTAGAGAAGAAGGGCACACAATAGTCTTGATGAAGGGGGCGCACAACAGTCTAGAGAAGAAGGGTGCACAGCAGGAGGAAAAGGGTGCACAGCAGAGTTGACACTGGGCACACTTATCACCTTGAAGAGGGTGCAAATCCCAAGAGAACTGTCTGCATTGAATGCCGAAAGGACAGCATGTATTCTTGAGGAAAAGGGTACAAACTTCAAGGAACTGCTGGGACTAATTTTAAGGAAGATTAGACAGCTAACTAGAGCTAAGTTGGCTTGTTATCTTTGCTGTAACATTTTTCCTCACACTCCATAATAAATTCCTCTTTACTGGTTTTCCCCTTGGGGGTTTTTCCAGGGTCAAGTTGACCAAAAATGAATGTGTAAAATTTCTGTGGTTTGCTTATTTGTTATCAACATTTTAAGTGGAAAAGATCAGAGGTGCATATTATGTTTTATTATTGTTAAAAGCTAATTCTGGACAGCAAACATTTTCCTAAATAAACCCTTATAACAGCAGCATAAATGAGCATGATATCAGTCTTGAAAGGCAGCCATAAATCTGTGGAAAAACAGGCCTGTTTGTGACCTTTAAACAGTCCCAATATTCAGACCTGTAGCAGCCTTTTAGAGCCTCAAAATTCTTCATGGTATCAGAGCCTAAGGGCACAAGAGAGAGCTGATAAATTTCAGACAGTGGGCATATTTTTATCTCACCTTGGAGGCTTCAAATACACACTTGAGATTGGTGTGTGGACAGCAAATTTCTTTGGTCGTTTTTTTTTTCATCAGTTGGCATCCATATCAGTTGGAGGGTTGAGGGTGGAGGATAGGCTATTTAGGGCTGGCAATTGGTTTCCATGGAAGGCTAGGATAGTTTTGATTTTGGAGGGTGAGCTATGGGACATTGTGGAGAGTCAAGTGGTCCCTTCTACAGATGCAGTGCTCTTGGTAGAGTTTAGGAAGAAGAACATCAAGGCCAAGAGGACTATCCTAGATGCAGTGAAAGACCATATTATTCCTCATGTTTCTGGTAAAGACTTTGCATTTCAGATGTGACAGTCCTTGTGTAGCCTTTACCAGAGCCCTAACCAAAACCGGAAGATGGTTCTCCAGGAGAAATTGAGGGGCACTAAGATGACTAAGACTGATTTGGTCGCCTCATTCCTCACGAGGTTTTCTTAGATTCGTGATGAGTTGGCAGCTGTGGGGGAGATAGTGGATCCATCAGAGTTGGTGAGGACAACCTTAAATAGCTTCTCCAAACATTGGGAGAGCTTTGTACGAGACATTGTATCCATAGAGCATATGCCTAGCTGGGAGAGGCTATGGGATGCCTTTGTACAGGAGGAGCTCAGGATTGGCTCAGGATCTACTAGTCAGCACCGTGGTGGGGATGGTGGTGAGGATCTTGCTCTTTTTGCAAAGGGCAAGAAGAAGACCAAGAAAGGTCCCAAGGGTGGGGCCAAGCAACAACAAAAGGGAGGTGAGAAACAGAGGGATATGAGCAAAGTTAAATGCTTTGCTTGTAACAAGATGGGGCACTATGATGGACAATGTCCCAACAGGAAGAAGCAGGGTGGTACAACAACATCAACTGAGGAGGATGAGTTCGCCTCTCTTTTTGAGAGGGATATGTCCTTGCTTGTCAATGTGTCTACAGTTGAGACACCATCCAATGTATGGTACATAGATAGTGGAGCATCCAGTCATATGTTTGGTGTTAGAGAGCACTTTACTAATCTTACAAAGATTGGGATCAAGTTGGAGATAGTGCTTGGGAATAACACCATAGTCAAGGTGGTTGGGCGTGGCATGGTTTCCTTTCAGAGGGAGTTGAGGCCACCCATGGTGTTCAAGGACGTCTTGTATGTCCCTGGGTTGAAGAAGAACATGATATTAGTTTCCACCATTAAGGATAGGGCATTTGAGGTGTCTTTCTAAGGTGACGAGGTCCTCATTCACCCTAAGGGGTCCAATATCACATCAACCAGAGTGATTGGGATTTGTGATGGGAAACTGTACAGACTCATCTTTCAACCATTACATGCTTTGGCTAGTAGCAACAACAATAGTCAATTGTGTGAGCTTTGGCATAGGAGGATGGCTCACTTGCATCATGGAGCTTTGAGGGTGTTCAGGGAGTTTGTGACAAGATTGCCACAGTTCGACACTGAGCATTAGGAGGTTTACAGGGGGTGTGCTCTTCGGAAGTACACCAAGACTGTCTTTCCGAGCAATGACAATAGATCAACTAGGATACTTGATTTGGTACACTTTGATGTGTGTGGGCCCATGTCCTCAGTTTCCTTGGGTGGATGTGAGTACTATGTGACATTCATTGATGACCACTCCAGGAAGACCTAGATCTATTTCCTGAAGACCAAGAGTGAGGTCTTCAAGAGGTTCCAATAGTTTAAGGCTCTTGTGGAGAACTAGACATGGAGAAAGATCAAGGTCTTGATGTCGGACAATGGGGGTGAGTATACCTCCATAGAGTTCAGAGACTTCTGCACCTAGGAGGGTATTAGGAGGCAATTGACCATTCCTTACAATCCCCAACATAATGGGATTGCTGAGAGGAAGAACAAGGCTATTGTTGGTGCAGCGAGATCTATGTTGCATGATTAGGGGTTACCATTTTTCTTATGGGTCGAGGCTTGCAGTACTGCAATGTATCTACAGAACAAAAGTCCACATAGAGCTTTGGGGAGCAAGACTCTTGTGGAGGCCTTCACAGACCACAGGTGCACGTGCTTTAGGATCTCAGGCATCTATGGTGAGATCTATGGATGAGATTGAGGGGCATGAGGGTACTGATCCACAGGAGGTTACTTTAGGGAAGAGGAAACGGAGATGGTTTCAAGAGGCCTTGAAGGAAGCTAAGGAGTATGTTGGTGAGACCCAAAAGTTGATGAGAGAGAGCAGACCACCAGAGAGGTTCGGTTTGTACTTGGCCATGGTGACTAGCATCATAGATTCTGAGCCCACTACTTTTGAGCAGGAAACAGACCAGCAGGTCTGGAGAGATGACATGCAGGAGGAGTGTGATTCCATTATGCAGAATGATGTGTGGGAGGTGGTGCCTAGACCAAAGGGGAAGTCAATGGTGACTTCCAGGTGGTTGTACAAGATTAAGTATGATGTAGATGGAAGCATTGAGAAACACAAGGCTCGATTTGTGGTGAGAGGATTCTCTCAGGTTGAGGGGATTGACTATGATGAGACATTCGCACTAGTTGCGAGATATACTTCCATCGGGAGTATTATGGCCATTGCAACAGAGATGGGTTGGAAGATCCATCAGATGGGGATGTGAATACAATATTTTTGAATGGTCTTATAGAGGAGGAGGTATACATTAAGAAGCCACAGGGGTTCGAGGTGTTTGGGAGAGAGTCCCATGTGTACCTCTTGAAAAAGGCACTCTATGATCTGAAGCAAGCTCCACGAGCTTGGTGTTCTAGGATTGACTCTTGATGCAGATGGGCTTTGAGAAGAGTGAGGTGGATCTGAATCTCTACTACATTGTTTGTGGAGAGGATACTCTCATTCTTATCCTATATGTTGATGACTTGTTTATCATTGGAGGGGAGGAGCTCATAGTTGACTACAAGAGGGGTCTTGCTTCAGAGTTTGAGATGAAGGACATAGGACCGATGCATTATTTCTTGGGCATGGAGTTTTGGCAGGAGGATGGGCACGTCTTTCTGGGACAAGGTAAGTAAGTAATAGATATTCTAAGCAGATTTCAAATGGAGGATTGCAAACCCATGTCAACACCTATGGTCACCAACTGAAGGAAGCATAGTGCTTTTGAGTATAAGTTGGTGGATGCCACGAGATATCGTCAGTTGGTTGTTTCATTGATATATTTGGTCAACACTAGACCATATATTTGTTTTGCTGTGAACACTCTCAATCAGTATATGGTGAAGCCTAGGAGAGTGCACTTGATAGCAACAAAACATGTTTTGAGGTACATAGTAGGGTCAATGGAGTATGGTTTGGACTACGTCAGAGGTGATGGGGTCAGGTTGATTGGCTATACAAACTTAGATTGGAAAGGATGTGTAGTTGACAGGAAGAGCACTTTAGGGTGATGTTTTGGGCTGGGATCAACAATTGTTTCCCGGTTTAGCTAGAAACAAAAGTCAGTGGCACTGAGTTCTGTTGAGGCAGAGTATATGGCAGCTAGTCAGGCCAGTTGCAAGGCTATCTGGATTCACAAGTTATTGGCTGGTCTATTTGGTCATGAGTTGAGGCCTACAATGATTCTCTGTGACAATCAAAGTTGTATCAAACTCTCTGAGAATCTAGTCTTTTACGATAGGTCAAAGCACATAGAGATCAGATACAACTTCATCTGTGATTGGGTTTAGAGAGGAGCAGTGCAGCTTGAGTACATATCTAATGATGAGTAAATTGTAGACATTCTCACGAAGTCTTTGCCAAGGGGCAAGCATGTCTACTTCAGAGACAAGATGGGAGTGGTGAAGAACACTATCCTTAGTAAGAGGGAGTGTTGAGTTTTGGTACCTTGGGAAGTGGTCCCCTAGTGTTATTGATGAGCCTAACACTAAAGGGGGAAAAGTACCCCTCCCTCACTTTACTTTATGTTATAAAGTCAAAGCGACTTTATGAGCTCATTAATCATAAAGTGACTTTATTAACATAAAGTGACTCAGGGAACTTAAGTAAAGGGGGAGATCTAATCTCCACCCTTGATCTTGGTTGGCTGAGATCTAATCCTAGCCATTGGTTCCTAGGTTAGCCTAATGAGGAGGCTAAAGGAAAGGTGAAGGAGGAGAAAGGGCATTCAATGTTCACTTGCATGAGAAGTGAAGAGAAGAAGAGGAGAAGTGTGGAGAAGAAGAAGAAAAGGGGCGCACTTGAGAGGAGGGTGCATAGGGAATGAGGGCACACTGGCCTAGAGAAGAAGGGTGCACAACAGTCTTGAGGAGGGGGGCGCACAACAGTCTAGAGAAGAAGGGCACACAGCAGGAGGAAAAGGGCCCACAGCAGAGTTGAAGCTGGGAGCACTTATCACCTTGAAGAGGGCACAAATCCCAAGAGATATGTCTGCATTGAATGCTGAAAGGACAGCATGTGTTCTTGAGGAAAAGGGTGCAAACTTCAAGGAACTGCTGGCACTAATTTCAAGGAAGATTGGACAGCTAACTAGAGCTAAGTTGGCTTGTTATCTTTGCTGTAACAATTTTCCTCGCACTCCATAATAAATTCCTCTTTACTGGTTTTCCCCTTGGGGGTTTTTTCAGGGTCAAGTTAACCAAAAATGAATGTGTAAAATTTCTGTGGTTTGCTTATTTGTTATCAGCATTTTAAGTGGAAAAGATCAGAGGTGCATATTATGTTTTATGACTGTTAAAAGCTAATTCTGGACAGCAAACATTTTCCTAAATAAACCCTTATAACAGCAGCATAAATGAGCATGATATCAGTCTTGAAAGGAAGCCATAAATATGTGGAAAAATAGGCCTGTTTGTGACCTTTAAACAGTCCCAATATTCAGACCTGTAGCAGCCTTTTAGAGCCTCAAAATTCTTCATTCTTCATGTGAAGTCCGATGAGGTTGCAACCACTTTAAAACATCACATCCTGGATCAATTAATGTTAATGTTAAAAATTTAACTAAAAGGATAAAAAGGAAAGATAAAGGAAATGACAACTTTTACTTGTTATAACATTAACTTTAATTTAACATTACCATTAATTGCAGTTTTTTTGGTCAAACCCTTCTAAAGAAAAACTGAATTTTGCATGTTGGTGGGGTCCAGCGTCTACTCGACCGAGTTGATACAGGCTTGGCCAAGTAGGGCCGGTTTGGTACCAAACCTGCTTTGACTCGGCTGGTTCTGTACCAAACGGGCCCTTCGAGCCAAGCAATAGGCTGAGCCAATACAGTCGCTGGTCAACTTGGACGAGTTGACTCGGACCGCTTGTCAAAACACTGTTTTTATGTTAGTGGTCTAAAATAGGGACTTAATTAAGTGACATGTATTTCGAGTTACATATTAGTGATTGCCACTAACTTATGTCTCTCTTATATCATTTTGGTGTATCACATTATTATATTGAATAATATATCAAGTTTCTCTTCTGTTGCTGCAGCTTTTCTGCGTGAGTGTATGTGCAATCTTGATATTGAGATAATAGATTTAAGTGCATATGTATTATGAATGTAGTGATGTACTTTTAGCAGTGTTTCCATTGATATATCTGCATGTTCTTCTGTGCTATTGTCTTTTGCAGAGATGGCCGTGTGTATCCTTTCTGCCAATGTTGATTGTAATCTAAAGTTTTATTTATTCATGTTTCATGCACTCATGCAAGTGCCTACTGACATCTATTTATACTTTCAAAAAATAATATGGAATATAATTCAATCAATTTACGTGACTCAAGTAAAGTCTCTTGTTATTTCAGATTAGATGTGTTCTTGACAATTACGACCTTTTGAACAGCTTTCTCCTGTTTTATTTTAATTGTGTCCATTTTTTTCTTTCTAGATGGGTATAGCCGATGCCATTTTGGACCTTGTGAGCAGTGGAACAACTTTGCGTGAAAACAATCTCAAGGAAATAAAGGGTGGGACTGTTCTAGAGAGCCAGGTATTCTTGTTAATCTCTCCATCTTGCTTCCAGACGATTGAACTATTTGTTTCGGGATTTTGATTAGTGCCAATGAGTTCTCTCTTAAAGTGTGTTGATAATAAGCAAAAGATACACACCTTACATTTGACTTTTTTTTTTCTTTTTCCTAGCAATTCACTTTTCCATTTAACATGTTACATATGTTCAAAGGATGTTATGCCTATAACAAACATGTTGAATCATTTATTGGTTATGGATTTAATTCTCGAAAATGAAAGCTAGGCCTATTTGTTCATGGGGATTTAACTATCGAGATAAGATATGCTGAATTTTATATCTGGCAATTCTACAAGGACTATTTGTTAGTTAGCAGAAAGATCAGAGTTTTGCAAAGAATATCTTAAATTTCAAGTTTGTTCATTCCTATGCTGAATAGATCATTGTAGGCCTTTTAAACAAACTTTAACCATCTCACCATTTTCATACTTCAGGCTGTATTTGTTGCAAGTAAGAGAGCTTTACTTCAGCGCAAGGGTGTGCTAGAGGCTACACATGAAATGCTCGAAAGGTTGGAAGCCCATTTGAGAGCAGTTGGTCAATTTACGGTAATAAGCTACCCTTGTCATACTCAGATATATGTGTGGACACTTCTTGAATGCTAGACAGTTGATTTCTTAAGATGAATTTCAATGCTACCATATACAATGCTATGAGAAGATCTGGTGTACTTCCTTGTTTCTCTCTAGAACCAGAATGCAAGTATATTGTTGAAACATTGATCATAAATACTCACTAAAGATTTGCAACGCAGGTGATGCCAACATTTGATCTCAATATTTTCTTTATGTACTTTGCAGAATCCTCATAAGGCATTGACCAAAGTCTTGTTTAATCGTCTTCTATGTTAGGTCACTGCAAACATGAGAGGAAGTTCAGCAGAGGAAGTGGCAGAATGTGTACTCGAGCAAACTAATTTTCGTGGTTTACAGGTAAAAGCCGCACCTTACTGGTTTGATTCAGTGTCAAAGCTGTAACAATCCTTCACTCAAATTATAGTTTGTAACTTTATGAAAAATCATCTAAATTGTAAGCTGATGCAGGGGCCCACTGTGAGTCCTGTTTTTTCCAAGAAAAATGGAGAAGTTAAGCCAGATTATTATGCCATAGTCATATGCGTACCCAAAAAACAACTTTATGATTCTGTCTGCCAGTTGAGAAAAGTAAGATCTTATATACATTTTTTATATACTGTACACATGTGACCTATACACTTTCATTCATTTTTTGAGTTCTTTGTTTACATGAAACATCTATACAAAAGGTTTTAGAGTTTATTTTTTGTCTAAATGGTTATTTGTGTTCATTTTCATACAGATTGGAGGAAGTGGAGTTCTTGTTTCTCCATTAACATATATTTTTGATGAAGAACCACCAAGATGGCGCAAACTTCTGGACCAATTAAATCTTTGACTACATTTCTATACCTGCTTCTTTTGCTCACTTGTAACGATTCCCTCATGCAGGAAAAATCTTAGCCACTGCTTATTTCTTGGCAGTTTTCTCTCTAATCCAGTTGAGTTGCCTTTTTTCAATTTCCAGTTGTATGAGAAAGAATGTAACAATGAAAGATTTGTTAGGAAATGTGAGTCTAGTCCTTGTTGGAGGATTTACTATTTTTCAAAGAACTGTGTATAAATTCAGCTTGAGATCAACCTATTGGAACGATTCCCTTATGCAGGAAAAATCTTAGCCACTGCTTATTGCTTGGCAGTTTTCCCTCTAATCCAGTTGAGTTGCCTTTTTTCAATTTCAAGTTGTACGAGAAAGATTGTAACAATGAAATCTGTTAGGAAATGTGAGTCCAGTCCTAGTTGGAGGATTTACTATTTTTCAATAGTTGTAATTGGTGTGTCCAATGAGTGTTCCGATTATCTACGTAGATTTGCATGTCTATTATTGTGGAGTTTGTTGAATCTTAGTTGGCTAGGCTATGAGATACTCTTCAACAAGGTTTTCTTCTAGATTAGAATGTGGAGTTGAGTAGTTGTTGGCTTGAAGTCTAGATGGTATAGTGTATATATCTTTAGTCAAAGAATTCTGTGTATAAATTCATCTTGAGCTCATGGAATAACCAATTCAGTGTGTTGTTGTGTGTTATGATTGTGTTATTGTGAACTGTTGTGTTTCTTCAATTCTTTTGCAGTAAATTTGTTACAGTAGTGTAGCTGTTTTGAAGTCGATCCTTAAAAGGATTGGGGAAAAAACCACGAAAAAGAAACTCTGTACATACAGGTTTCCTATCATGGTATCAGAGCCAATCCTTTGAAGAAGAACAAAAAAAAGGAACAAAATTATGAGAGCTGCATGATTTAATTAATTGTTGGAGCACTGGAGTCAGTGCCAAGGTATGCGATGGGCGGGCTGTTCGTTGCATAAAGTTCTGTTGTGCATATATTTGGCTGGTGGTATGCTGGAGGATATCATGGCTGATATGATGGCAGCTATCAGTCTCGGTTGTCCAGTTGACAAGTGATGTGGCCCATTAAGGTTTAGATGGGTGGCCCATAGAGGTTGGGCGATTCACTTTTTTATGCTTTGACTCTGAGATTGGTACATATTTATTTTTATGCAAAATAAAAAGGCATGTGAGCTTGTTTTACTTTTATGTGAAAAAAAAAGATACTGAATCACTGGTGTTCTCCTTGAGAGTTTAAATTGTTGTATTCCAATCTTTGACATGGAGGGTCTTAAACTTAGTGATGCTGAAAAGCTCGAATGTACCTCTAATTATTCTTGTTTGAAATATTTAATAGAACTCATCCTCATTGAACAAGATCTCTATTCTCTAGTTGATGGATCAGAACTAAAACGAAAAGATCCAACTAAGAATAAGAAGTATATCAAGGCTTGTAATTATTTTCGTTGGAAATAATTTATTGAACTCGTACTCATTGAACAGGGTCTGTATTCTCTAGTTGATGGATCAGAACCAAAACCAAAAGATCCAACTAAAGAGGTCGAGTGTAATAAGAAGGATATCAAGGCTCGTATGATGATCTCAGTCAATCTGATATCATCTTTGGTTGTGCATGCAAGAAGTTGCAAGACATCTAAAGATTTGGTGGCCAAATGTGTTCAAGGATGCCAAAAACTATGCCAGAACATGTGATGTTTGTTAGCGGGTCGGTAAGTCACCACACAAGGATGAGTTACCGTTACACATGTTCGTGCATTGCACGTCTTTGAGAAGTGGGTCGTGGACTTCATCGGTCCCATTAATCCACGAGCTAAACACTCAAAGGCCATATACATCATCACCGCAACCAATTACTTAACTAGTTGGGTTGAAGCAGAAGTTGTTTGGGATTGTTCTACAGATACAACTCACTTCATCTTTGAGAACATCATCACTAGATTTGGGTGCCCTCAGAGTTTAACTAGCGATCAAGGAGCCCACTTTATCAATGAGACTATTGCTACTCTTACTCAAGAATTTCTCATTTAGCACCATAAGAGTAGTCCATATCATCCGTAATCCAATGGTACAATGGAGGCATTTAACAAAATACTAGAGAAGGGATAGATTAAAGTTTGTTGCACTAATCGAGATGACGTGAATGAAAGGGTTCCAACAATATTATGGGATTACAGGATTACTGCAAAGAAACTGCATAAGTATACTCCATTCCAACTAGTTTATGGCATAGAAGCAGTTGTCCCCGCCAATTTCATCACTCTGAGTTTATAAATTGCACAAGTCACTCACATGACAAATGACGAATATAATCAGTTGCATAGCGGGTCACAAAGTTGTTGGCGTTGGATGAAACTTGATTTTTGGCCAATTTTCATCAAATAGTCGAGAAGGCTAGACAGAAGGCTTGGTATGATAGGCACATTAAGGCCAAGACGTTTGCACAGGGTGATCAAGTTCTGTTATATGACAGTAAGTATCAAAAGCATCCCCGGAAACTACAGATGCATTGGCTTGGACCTTTTATTGTTGCAAAAATACATGAGTCTAGTGTTGTTAGACACTCTCAACTTGATGGTATTCTAAGTCCAGGATGGGTGAAAGGTGCACGCCTGGAGCCCTACATTTCTACTTAATATGAGAAATCATGCAATGCTCTTGTCACCATGAGTGCATTCAGAAGCTAGGATTTCACTTGTGTTGTTTTCTTTTTTGTTAATAAAATGGTGACGTGTCCAATTGTCACTTGTCTTAAAGTCTACTTGTCATTGTCAATTTCCCATAACACCTTTGTGGTCGGGGAGGTATGAATCAAATCTTTTTGTATTTAGTAACTTCGAGTTTGAAATTTGTACCATGTCACTGTCACTTCGTTTGTTAACTATCGTTGGTACATTTTTGTTTGTCGTCCTGTCACTACTAGTATGCTTCATTTAAAGTTCAACAATTATCAATGCCTTTCTGGTTAATCGTTGGCACGACAATTACTTTTCTATTTGCTCCAATATCCCATTATCGTGTTCTTGCTAATGCTCTTAATTGCCCAAATCGCTCTTATATTTTTCCGCATTGGATGGGAACGTTCGACGTTAATGTCGCATTACCTCCATGTTGTATCTCTTAATGACTCCTAGTCATATCATCTCCTAAATTTTGCATATATACTCGTATTTTCCTGACCGTTCAATGCCATTGTGTTTTCTTCAAGTTAGTTACATATCTAGTGCTGGAGATCCTTGAGCATTCACTGAGCCCGCATCTGCGCCTCTATCCACCAGTTGTATTTATCTACCAATGTCGGCCTGCTATGATGGTTTGCACTTTCGGTTGGGGGTCCATTCCCAAAATCAATGTTCCAACAGAGTTTATCAATCCACGAGTTGAGGTGTTGGGCGATCTCCATGGGAAGGTCGAGCAGACTCGACTACTCGACATTGATCTTGTCGATGCATCACAGTACCCATAATTGGCTATCCATACATTTATGGATTGCTCAACACTCTCGAATGGTGAATTGCAATGGGAGTGGAAATTGTCTGTCATACCCCTCTAGAACACTACTTTACTCAATTTGCCCAACCTACTGGAGAAGTTTCTCGGTGCACCAAGTTTCTCT
The DNA here is from genome assembly GCA_010110895.2 of Picea sitchensis. Classification (NCBI taxonomy): domain Eukaryota; kingdom Viridiplantae; phylum Streptophyta; class Pinopsida; order Pinales; family Pinaceae; genus Picea; species Picea sitchensis. Next base: position 15,795 of record SNQJ01S0017634.1, on the reverse strand, counting down.
TCAACCAGGTGCACAATGGTGCACTGTGATTTGATAAGGCCTACCCCATCCACGTCAAAGATATTCATAAGTTAATTGTTCTCTCCATGGAAGGGCAAGACGTCACACAAGGCTTCCAGGGCTCAGGGAAGCATGATCGTAAGAAGGGAGAGATCAATTTATATGACAAGTATGGCACAGGGAGAGGAAGTCATAGCACACTCATCGACTAGATCAATGAACAACAGGTTCATTGTGCCTGCTACATAATTTTATGCAAGATCATGAAGAATTACTCATGGGGCGAGTGTACGCTCGACACCATCTCAGTGGTCGAGTTTAGCATAAATGGCACACCCTTGAACTGATGCAAATACCTACTCACAAAGATGTTGTGAGTTTGCGTTGATGTGCATGAGTGAACCACATACTTCATTATGGCTACTTATTGGTCGTGTTTGCTATGTGGAAGTGGCAGTCGCCTCAGGGTCAACGCCTTTCCCATGAACCCGATAGTTGGATTGTTAAGCTCTTCGACCTTTGGCACAATCACACTCCTACTACTTACTCCAAGGACCATGATGATGCCTTTCTCCATTGGCACAATGATCTTATTTTTTCCACACAACGCCCACGTATTCCACAGGTGCTACTCAATAGGCACACCCATAACATTTGGTTTGGTATGAACCGTGATTGTTGTAGCTCCATCCATTTTTCACACCCCTTCGGTTCCTTTCTATTTGGACGAGGAAATTTTGGACAAGTCATGTGTTGGTCGGGAGTTAAGAAGGAAAAGTAGAGATCAAGTTTTACCTACTCGATGCCTCCCATTTCACAATAGTCAGCTCCTATGCAGACGCCTGGTGCTGACCCCAGCTCAAAAAAGAGAGATCAGACACTTTAAGTTCAAAGGACAAGGAAAACAAAGGTGAATTGGAAGCACTACCTTAGGGGCCAGTTCAGATTTTGTTCTCCTCCATCCCAGACGACACCACTATCTTGGGTAAGCAGTTGCATGAAGTCTTTGCTTTTGTTTTTCCTATGAAGAAACAACACACTCACTCTTCTTTTATATCTATCGTCGACCCCATTATCACATAAGCCACTCCTTTGTCTTCCCTTCCTGTTGAAATAATGTAACTGCGAAGAGCATTCTTATTATTATTTTGTTATTGGATTAAATCCCCATTGTGGATTAATCATGTCATTATTATTATCTTGTTATTGGATTAAATCCCCATTGCAGATTAATCATGTCATTATTATTATTATTGTTATTGGATAAATCCCCATTGAGGATTAATCATGTCAGTAATTGTATAAGGACCAAATCCCCTTTTGCGGATTGGTCATCGGACAATTACA
>SNQJ01S0017633.1:108991-121725 GCA_010110895.2 Picea sitchensis | reverse complement strand
CTTGGTCAATTGAAAATTTGATCCTATTGGGGTCTAGCAATGAGGAGAATTGGAAGATCATGAGGGATGAGAGGACCAATTTAATGAGGATGACTCTTCCTGTTGGGTTCATCTAGAAAGAACCCCATTGATGGAACTTGTTTTATCTTGTCTAATATTTGATTCCAGGAGGTGAAAGGAAGAGACTTAAGGAATATGGGGATGACTAAGTACTTGAAAGTTTTCCATTTCTCAACAAAAGGGAAATTGAGTAGTTTTGAAATGGACATTAGAGTTTTAGAGTTAGTTTTCCATGCATATATATGGATTTTCCCTACATTTATGAGACCCATTGAAGTTGATGTATAATCATCCATCACATTTTAAAACCGGTTGGCTATAATTCGAGAGGTGCCTTCTAGGAAGATGGTGTCATTTGCGAACTAAGAATTATTGATTTTCTTGACTCCTTGTACAATTTTGATACTAGGGATGGTTTTTTGTCTTCTTTCTTTGTCAATTCTTTTGTTGAGGGATTCAAACATAATAATATAAATAATGGGGGAAAGAGGGAACCCTTTCCTCAGACCACGAGTAATTTTGAAGAAGTAGGTTGGCCTATCGTTTACTAAAGGGCCATCCAGGGACAATGAATGCATGAGACTACCCAAGAGAAATAATTCATTGAATCCAAATCTAGATAGCACAACAAGAAGGAAAATGTGTCTAACTCTATCAAGAGTGTTAGCCATATCAATTTTGATGGCCATTTCTTGATCCCATCTAAGTTGACTTGAATGAATTGTTGATGATTACAACTGCGTGAGACATTCTCCAGGACACAAACTTGAGAGAGAGCCCCTGAGATGGGTGTGTGATTCCTATCTGAGACAGAGATGGAATGTAGAGATGGCCTCCTCCTTACATATATTTTAGAATAACTCTAGATGATTCTCTTGTGTAACACAGTGAGAAATGAGATCTGTAGAGTTGGACGTGCCTGTGGCTGAGCACACGGTGAATGTGTGAAATCCCAAAGTGCTGGGTGCATCGTCATGAGAATAGAAATGAAGATGATGTATTAATCTCCTCTGAGAAGAGAGTTGATGAGAAACTCCAGATGAATCCCCTGTGTAATGTAGTGGGAAAGAAGATCTGTTGAGTGGACGTGCCTATGGACGAGCACATGTGAACGTGATCCTAGTGGCTGCGCACTAGTGAAGAAGTGGTTCTTCTGTGTAATGCAGTGAGCCAGAGATGTCCCTAGTGGATGAGCACTAGTGGGTGTATAAGATTCCTTGCTATATTGTTCAAGAGTCAGACCTACCTGTAACCCTAATTGTAATGTAAAGGGTACAGGTTAGCCCCACCTTAATGTGATTAATAATTAATGTAAAAGACAATTAATATAAAAGATAATTAATATGGTAATTATTAATTATATTTTGAGTTATTGAGGTCGTCCCTATTATGCCAATAGACACATCATTTGATGTGACAAATCTTATATAAATAAAGTTGAATCCCCATTGAGGAAACACATTTATCATATTGTCATCTCATGATTTCAGAAGTTGTGGTCTGAAATTATGAGAATTGCAACACCCTCTCGTGTGCTAGGTTTGGTGATGGTGTGGGAGGTCTTTCTCTTGAGGAATATAACAAAGGATTGGATGGGTTTTCTTCCCTTGTTGAGAAGGGTTTCCTAGGATACTTCTTGTGTTCTTGTGCATGGTTATTCTTCTTGTGATCTTGGTTTTCCGCAGTAGTTATGGTTCAAGTAATAGTTAAACATAAAATTTAAAGAGGATACAAGAGCCATAACTCATTGAAAATATAACATGGTATCAGAGAAGGATTGAAGAAGACCATTGCACACAAAAACTGAAGGTAAGGTCTACCAATTCCGTGGTAAGATGAAAATGAGAGAGGGATCGATCCTTTTCTTAGAAAAATTTCTGTGGTATATCTAACTCTTGAAACAAACCAAAATGTATGGAGAAAGAGCCTGGAACCCAGGAGAAGGACCAAAACCTATTAGAAGAGGCCAGAACCTAGGGAGAAGGTAGCCGCAGGCCTAAGGAGCTTGGCCTACCCTAAAACACAACCACTGTAAAAGAACTTGACTTGTTCTGAGGCTCCTCCACAACTGTTGTAGATATACCCCAACAACAAACACCTAAATAAGAATGTCCGAACCCATTCTGTAGTAAAATCAAGGCTGCCCAAGCCTAGAAGAGAAGGGCCGGACCCCTTCTAAATCTCTGTGGTGAAGGAGAGGAGCCCGAAGCCTAGGAGGAGGCCGGCTGTCAAAATAAAGTGGTCAGCCTGCAACAAATAGCTTCCTGAGTGTTTTTTGAATAGCTAAGATGGCAGGCTTATGCAATATACCAACATCACAATCAACTAAATTTATGAGTCATCTTGCTGCCTAGATTATACGTTTATACATGGACTATAAATCTAGAAGGAAGCAATCTCTACCAGCTCTGTGCTCAGCCTATTCAACCTTGAAAATCGTGCCTCATTTGATGGGACAAATTCTTGTCCATTGACATAAGATAACAAGTTGCAAGAAGGCCTACAATTGTTTCATTTCTTTAATCATGGTGGTGTGATTTAAAGTTCCATTCACACATACACAATAGAGGATCCTTCATTCCTTCAGTGTTGGGAATACTAGAGCAACATTTGAGCATGGAAGCCCCCTTAGAGGTGATCTACACTCACCCTGAAGCAAAAAAAGATAAATTGAAGTGACAGTGGTTTGTCTTCCAAGTTTCCATCAATTTTTCCTCTCGTCACCATGCAAGACCTCTCCTAGATGATTACTGTCATGTTTTAATGGACCCTTCTCCTTCATATGATGGTGTTGGTCTTCTCTCTACTTCTACAAGTGCTCTTGTCAGTGGCTCATCCAACCCTCATGTTGCAAGAGACTTCTTATAGATTCCGAATTCCCTTAAACAATTCGACTCCATTATTCAATGATGAATATGGAGACACCTTGCATGATTCACCTATATCAAATATTATTCCTTCAAATAGTTCAAGGCTTGTATCTATGCAGGATATCTCCATTATTCTTTGATGCAATTGTTTAAATGAGAGTGTTGGTGTATATCCCAACAAACATAGAAGGATATTGATGGTTTGTCTAAAGTGCATTGAAGATGTTACAAACCAAATTGAAACCTTTAAAATACAGATTTGAAGTCAAGACATAATAGAGTTAAGTAACAACAGAAGATACAAGGACAAATACAACAACGTGTTTTAAATTTCGCTAAATGTCAAACAATGGACATAACCTTGTTAAACTAAAACAATCATAGCAAGTTGGATCACCAACAAAAGGACATAATCGAAAATATGTGATACTCTCATGTCAGTTACAACAGTAAAGGATGATGCAAACTTCGTCAGAGACTTGTATGGTACGGATGGCTACAAGGCAAACTTGCAAGGAATGTCATTTCTCATCATAACATTGAAGAAGAACCTCCAGTGGTGTTCACTCTCAGGTATGCACTTGTATATATATACATATATATATATATATATATATATATATATATATATATATATATATATATATATATATATATATATATATATATATATATATATATATTATTGCATCGATGTCATAAAAGGGTGTTCTGCGAGGAGGAAGGAACCCCTAATTGAAATCATGGACCTAGAGAGCATCATTGTCATAAGGGTATTTGCAGGAGGAAGGAACCCCTAGTGAAAATCATGGACCTAGAGAAGTCTCAGTGCATTTAGAAGAACAACACACTGAAAGTGAAGACTCCAGGATATATTCTTGTATTGTCTCCTTTTGTTTGTTTTCTTGTTCTAGGCATGCTAACAACAAAGGAATACGATTATCCTTTAGACTTCAGAGGGAGTCACTTGATTCAGAAGGAGTCAAACTAATTGAGAAAGAGAGACAGTACCTTGTTCCTCTTCAACAATCCAGAGGGAGATAACCATTAACATGTTGATCCAGTTGCTCCAGTTGGTATTCCCAGAGACTTTGCAGTAGGCTATAAAAGGCCTGTCTAGGCTTGACAAACTCTGCAAGAGGTAGAAATACATGCAGTTGATGGAAGTATCGAGAAATATAAAATGAGACTTATAGTCAGAGGATTCTCACAAGAAGAGGGAGTAAACTATGATGAGACATATTGATCCAGTAATCCGATACTCTTCCATATGTACTACCATCCATGAGTTGGAAACTACATTAGATAGATGGATTCTTGATGAGTTTGGTTTTCAACAAGAGTATTGTTGATCCAAAACTATACTATTACAATATTGGTGACGAGAACCTGATTTTGATAACTTATTAAGAAATCCTTGTTGATTGGATACAAGTAAGCTTTGACTTCTGATTTCAAGATAAAGGATATGAGTATGATGCACTACTTCTTGGGACAAGAAGTATGACAGAGGACCGATGAGATTTTCCTGAGTCAAGGAAAATATACAGTGGAAATATTAAAGAAGCTCAGTATGACAAAACGCAAATCCACGGTGATGGATTTGAAGAAAATGAATAAAGATGATTTAGACGAGATTAATCCACAATTGATTGGATCATTGATGTATATGGTTAAAGCCAGACTTTATTTATGCTATACAATGAATGTACTTAGTCATTCCATGAGTCAGCCGAGACAGACTCACTGGACAACAACGAAACATGTATTGAGGCATCTACGAGACACAGTTAGATATGGACTGTGATGTGTCTCCAGTGTAGACTTGAGTTTGCAGGGATATACCTATACAGATTGAACAGAGAGTACAGTGAACCGGAAGAGCACATCCATTTGTTGTCTTACCATGAATATTTCCATGGTTTTCTGATGCAGAAACAAAACTCTGTGGCCTTGAGTATCACATAAGCATAGTATGTAGCATCGAGTGTGTGAAGCAATATGGATTCACAAGATTCTGATAGATTTACTTGATCATGAGATGGATCCTATGATGATAACCAAAGCTGTGTGTAAATCTCTTTGAGAACCTAGTGTTTCATGATAGATTGAAACACGTTGAGATAAAATATCATTATATCAGAGACATGATGCAGAGGAAAATAATACACATGTAGTACCTTCCTACATATGAGCAGATTGCAGACATATTCACCAAATTATCTTGGTGAAGGATACCTCCCTAGTTGAGAGGGAGTGTTGATGACTACAACCAAGACAAATTTTGAAGTACTTCCGTGTGAGACTTGGCTTCATGAAGAATGCCTCCCTAGCTGAGAGGGAGTGTTGATGATTACAATTGTGTGAGACATTCTCTAGGACACAAACCTGAGAGAGAGCCCCTGAGATGGATGTGTGATTCCTATATGAGACAAAGCTGGAATGTAGAGATGGTCTCGTCCTTACAGAGAGTTGAGAAGAACTCCATATTATTCTTCTGTGCAACGTAGTGAGAAATGAGATCTGCAGAGTTGGACGTGCTTGTGGCTGAGCACAAGGTGAACATGTGAAATCCCAAAGTGTTGGGTGCATCGTCATGAGAACATAAATGAAGATGATGTATTAGCCTCCTATGAGCAGAGAGTTGATGAGAAACTCCAGATGACTCCCCTATGTAATGCAGTGGGAAAGAAGATTTGTTGAGTGTACGTGCCTGTGGACGAGCACAAGTGAACGTGATCCTAGTGTCTGAGCACTAGTGAAGAAGTGGTTCTTTTGTGTAATACAATGAGCCAAAGATATGGACATCCCTATGGATGTTCCCCTAGTGGATGAGCACTAGTGGGTGTATAATATCCCTTTCTATATTTTTCAAGAGTTAGACCTGCCTATAACCCTAATTGTAATGTAAAGGGTACAGGTCGACCCCACCTTAATGTGATTAATAATTAATGTAAAAGATAATTATTATAAAAGATAATTAATATGGTAATTATTAATTATATTTTGGTTATTGAGGTCGGCCTTATTGTGACAATAGACGCATCATTTGATGTGACAAGTCTTATATAAATAAAGGTGAATCCCCATTAAGGAAACACACTTATCATATTGTCATCTCATGATTTTAGAAGTCGTGGTCTGAAATTATGAGAATTGCATCACCCTCTTGTGTGCTAGGTTTGGTGATGGTGTGGGAGGTATTTCTCTTGAGGAGCATAGCAAAGGATTGGCTGGGTTTTCTTCCCTTTTTGAGAAGGGTTTCCCATGATACTTCTTGTGTTCTTGTGCATGGTTATTCTTCTTTTGATCTTGGTTTGCTGCAGTAGTTATGGTTCAAGTAATAGTTAAACAAAAAAATTAAAGAGGATACAAGAGCCATAGCTCATTGAAAATATAACATGAATGACATCTTGAACCAACATAATGTTATCCACAATTTGTCTTTTTTCCACAAATCCACCTTGATTGGGAGAGATGAGAGTGGGGAGGAAAGGATTAAGTTTGTTGGCTATAATTTTGGAGATGATTTTATATGAAATGTAGCAGAGAGAGATATAGCGGAATCTAGAAAAGGAGGTGGGGTTAATCCCTTTAGGAATGAGGGACAAGAAGGTGGAGTTGGTGTTTCCCCCAATTTTGGCTGAGCTTTGAACAAATTGAACCATTCTCAGGAGATCTTTTGAAATAGGTTTACATAACTAAACATTGTCCTCAAGGCAGATCAGAGGGGGGATGCCATTCAACATGCTCTCAAAAGATTATTGGTCAAAATTATGATCCTCCTTATATAAATTTGAATAATGTCTATAGGAAACTTCCTTAATTTGTTTAAAATCAATGATTTCTCCGTCGTTCTCATTTGTGATTTCATAAACTTTATTTCTCCATAGCCTTGCTTTAGCTTGCCGATGGAAATTTTTTGTGTTTCTATCTCTAGCCTGCAACCATAAACTTCTTGATTTCAACCTCCATTGTTTTTTAACCGTTTTAAGGACTTTCTAAAGGGATTGGAAGGTATTTTTTTTTCTCTTTCAATAAATTTGAGGTTAGTTGAACACATTCCATTTTCCTCCGTACCTCTTCCATTTTCTTCATTATGTTTGATTTTCCAGTCTCTAGATGATTGGGCCTAGATTTGACCCAGAGATGTAGGGATTCTTTGGTTATATTAACCTTTTTCTCCCAGATTTCTATGGGAGATCCGAGGATCCACTGACTCCAAGTCAAGGTGATAACATCTATGGAGGAGTGGTTAAGAAGCCAAAGAGGGTTGAAACAAAAAGGAATGGGCTCGAGATTTTTAGGTTCATAGAGTAAAAGGGAAATAGGCCGATGATCAGAGCCGACCTAGGGGAGGATGTATGAGGAGGGGATGAGGGATTCTTCTAGTATGGATCCACTAAGTAAAAATTTGTCAAGTCTAGCTGCAATATGGCCTGGTATAGATATTTTGTTAGACCAAGTGGATTTATCTTTTGAGGGTTTAATATCTATCAAATCCATGTGTGACATGAAGTCTTCCATGATTTATCTGTTGGGGTCATAGATCAAATTACCCCTTGATTTTTCTTTACCGTTAAGGGTGGTATTGAAGTCTTCTGCTACTATGAGTTTTAGATTTATAATTATGTCCGAGAGTTTGATTAGAGTGTTCTAACACCTCTGATTTTCCCGTGGAGTGCATGGCATATAAACATTAAGAATGGAAAAGTGCATACCAGAAGCAAGATGATACAAGCATGTCAGAAACCAATGGGGGGAATATTTCCAGCTTTCTAGCTTGAGAATATGAGGATCCCAAATTGTGCAGAGTCCCCCTAAAGCACCATGAGAGCTAACCGCCCAACCTTTGCTATTTTTCGAAATGAGATCCAATTCTTGAACGACATCAATATCCTTCTTTTTAGTTTCTCACAGAAGGAAAAGTTGTGGGTTTTATGATTTGACTAAACTTCTGATTAAGTCCAGTTTATTTCTATTCCCCAAACATCTACAATTCCAAGAAAGGGCCTTAATCATTTGGAAGTGGGTTAAGGGGTTCCTCCATTGGAGGAATGAGGACCACATGAATTTTTGAGTACCCTTGCCTCTTTTTTATCACTTCTTCCATAGTTTTATGTTTCCCAAGGTCTTTCTCTAGATTTTTTATTGCTTCTCTTCTTTGAGAATTAAATTTATGTCTGAATTTCTTCTATTGGAGATAGGGGGTCGACTGACCAGAATCATCATTCGAGGAGTCTAGGAAGGCTTCCGCTTCCTTGGGAGAGGAGGAAGGTAGGACAAGCAAAGGATTAAGGGTAGGAGGGGGGACTGCAGAGGAAACCTCCTCCAGAGATGGGATCACCTGTTCTACCACATAAAGCTTCAGATATGTCAGATGTTACTCTTCTACTTCTGGGTTTGAGAGTGCTTTAAATTTGTTTTTTGATACCAAAGGATTAGAGCTCTAGAGTTGGCTAGAGGTAGAGGGTTTTCGATTGGAGGGAGTTCCCTGAGAAGGTTGGGTTTTTTCCTGATTTTGTTGAATTCCTTGTTTCATGGCCTATATTTTCCTCTTAGGTTGCTTCCATTGTTCATTGGGTTCTGCTGGGATGGATTCCGGGACATTATTTGTACAGTTCTTGTAAACATTCCCATATTCGTGGTAGACCTTGAATTTGAATGGAAACCTCTCATAGTCAAACTTATGAATATATGTCCAGTTATCCAGAGTAAGATTTATTGCTTTTGGGAGGCCCTTTTCTAGATCAACTTCTACACAGGTCATAGCATAGGCCTGGAGGCCCTCTTTTGGTTCTACTTGATCTATGTATTTGCCAAGGGTATTTTTAATGTTCCTAATGATTTCATCATTCCAAAAATGGATAGGGAAGTATGGAAATCTCACCCAAATAGGAACTGCAAAGGGAATGCCATTCTCTGGGAAGAAATTGGGGGTCCAAAGGTTTAGATACAAACCTCTTGACCCCATGAAGTAAGGACCACCTCCGAAGATGAAATCCCTATCTTCTGTTTCTTCAAAAATAAAAGTAAAGAAATCCTTATCGTAGAAGGTGTGAGTGAGAGGACCTTTGATGAGAGGTCTCCAATTTTTTTCGATCCAGAGAGCCATGGATTTAGTAGATGACCAAATACTGGTGAATTACCCGATTAGTCTATTCTCCGCAAATCTAAGAGTAAGGTTCATAGAACTCTTTTGAACTGAAATTACAAGAATCTCATCGAGTTTCAAATCGAGATGATTGTTGTTGATTCGGAGATTTAGGAAGCGAAGCTAATAGGGATGAAAAAAATATGATATCTGCAGGGGGAGGGGAGGCGACGATTCCCCCGCCAGAGGCTGAAGCCATGCAGACGAAACAAAATGAGGTGAGATGATATTAGGGTTTAATAGAGAGAAAATCTATCTTAAATTGAGTGATTCAACTTGAATAGGTGTAATTTGTGATTTTACACTGGTCTCTAGTCTTATATTGACACTTTCATACAAAAAACTACTTGATGTCCATAATGGTTAAAAATTTCCATGTAAAAATAAAGGGCCAAATTATTAAAGTTGTCTATATGAAACTACACGCCCAAAGTTGGATAAGCGTCCATAATTTAATATTTAATTTGTAAATTGTTGATTACAATATTGTTAACATGTCTGTACAATTAGGAGTGCATTTACACTCCAAAAATGATGATTTCTATTCACAAAGATTCATGATTTTTTGATGAATAAGAGGATGGTGTATTATGAGAGAAATCAAGGTCAATGATTTCTAAACTGTTAGGATATTTAGAAACTTAGGAGTTAGTTAAGATCTACTTGGTCTAATGTGTCGTTATGTAAAAGTGTGTTTCTTTAGTATGCATTTGTAGTTAGTAAATCCGACGGTCACGATATGTTCCCAACATAGAGTGATCCGACGGTTCATACTCTCCTTGATATTAACGACCATTAATCCATGGCTTCACACCCGATTGGTCCATGATCTCTATTTAAAGAGCATGGAGGGTCATTTGCCAATGATCAATTGTGAGAAAATCTCTTGTAAAATCTCTCTGCAATCTTTTTCTTTGCATTAATAAATTGCTCCAAGTGGCCGCGTTGGCTGGGGCCGTGGATGTTTCCCCGTAGGGGTTTTACCACGTGAAAACATCGGTGTGTTGATATTTGATATGATTATGTGAGTGGCTACTAAAGGTGTTCATCTTTGTTGGAATACCTCTGTTGTTGAACATGGTATCAGAGCCTGTTTGAAGATCCGCTCCTATTGTAGATCGAGACCGTGAAGCCGAGTTGTCTCATCTCAATTTTATGTCATTTTCGTACATTTATGGGCTGAGAGGACTGTTCCATTGCGTCTAGAGCACTCGTTTTAGTTAGGAACACTTTTTTTTTTCACTCGAAAAGGTTTCCGTTTGTCCAATATACGACCATTACAGTCAGATCCGGAGGTATAAAGGCTGAATACACTTTTTTTGAATTTTTGCAAAGTATTATTTTGGTTTTATTTCAGTTTGATATTATTTGTTGCCCGGTTGCTACTATTTTATATCTGCGTATTCTCTTTTCCCCGCTCCCTGTGTGATCTCGTAAAATTAGAAACATATAGGAAAATGTGCATCTTCAGGGTAAGCTAGCCGAGATCTAACCCTTGTTGTCATCGAGAAACAATTTTTTTTTTCTTGTGTGAAAAGAGATTTTTTTGAGCACGCTCTCCAAGGCTGTCAACAACAACAACAACAACCCTCTTGAGAAACAATACAATATGTTTTTCTAGACCATTTGGTTAAAATTTGCCTTATGAAGTAAGAGGTCTCGAGTTCAAGTCTCTCTTTTGTTACTTTTTTTGAAAAAGTTCATGCTAAAATTGTAAAGTGTATTTCACTTCAAGTATAAAAGTGAATCACTATAAGTAGCTTTAATATTTTATTTTAGAGTTATTTATTTTGCATGAAGTAACTTCATTGTAAAAGTGATACCCACTTCTCTTTATAAAAGTGGGTCATTTCATAAAGCAATTTACACCACCACGTGGTCCTTTGGTTACCATTTATGCCTTTTTAAAAAAAGACACAACTCTCACATTCGAAGTCCGTTTTAAGTGTCATTTTTTTTAAACCTCATAACTTTTCGAGATATTTCCATTCAGATCATCAATTTCAGTTTTTAAATCCATATTATCTGTATATTTAATATGGCTTCTGCAAGTAATCTCTTACTTACCAGTACCAACTACTTCCAATGCAAATCCCATATGGAATATTTATTAAGTAAGGGCTTGTACCAGATTACCTTGGGAAAGGAAACAACACCCACTGATGTTGATAAGAAATCCAAATGGGATAATAGGAATAATGAAGCACGTGGATTAATCATAATGTCCATCTCTCCTGATTTAAGGTTCCACCTTCAATCAATTGATAAACCCAAATAACCTCGAGAAAATATTGAATTTGTGTTTGGTAAACACAATATTATTCGAGCACAACAATTATAAAATCAAGTACTAACTTTAATTCCAAGTGATTTTTCTTGCATTGAATACTATCTATCTAAGTTTAAAACACTCAGAACTTTATGTGAAGAATGTAAGATAAAGATAGATGAATATCATTGCATCTATCTTATTCTTTCTAATCTAGGTAGTGTATATTATGTGTTTGTATCTACCTTTTATTCCATGCAAGAGGCTCTAGTGGAAACTTATCAAAAACCCAGTCTTACGAACTTTTGTGATGCTTTGATTAGAGAGAAAGATAGGCTAGTACAACTTGGAGTGATCAACACTGCAGGTACCTCCAACAAAGCCTTAGTTGTCCATCAGAAAGATAAACCCAAGAATATTAAGAAGCAACATCCTTGCCACAACAACAAGCAATATAAGGGTCCCAAACCCACTCAGACAGCTTCTGCTCCTAATGGAGACAAAGGAGAAAAATATAAAAATAATAAGACTGATAGACATTGCAACTTTTGTGATAAAGATGGTCATGATGAGTCCAAATGTTTCAAGAAGATGGCAGCTTTATAAGCAACGATGAAGAAGCACAACACCAGTATTGATTCTACTACTTATTCTTCTTCTCATGGACATGCACTTTCAACTTCTAGTTTCTGCTTCAATACAACTTCTACTTCTACTTCTGATGAGTGGCTTATTGATTCTGGAACATCTTATCATATGCTTAAGGATAGAGACATTTTTTCTACTCTAAATGAATGTAACACCAATAAAATATTTGTTGGTGATGATATATCTCTTAGTGTTGAAGGATATGGAACAATTCAAGTAGAAAATGGCCATTTCAATGATGTATTATGTGTTCTTAGTCTTTCTTGTAACCTTCTATCAGTATATCAAATCACTCATTCAGGTGAAGGTAAAACCATAGAGTTTTCACCTCACCAAGTTGTAATCAAGGATCTAAAATATCCTAAGCATGTTCTTACAACTTGAATTGCTGATGATATTACCAGGTTGTACAATTTTGACAACTTTGGGTCATCATAATTTTCATCAGTTTTTGTTTCTCATGGCGATGACTTGAGAAACCTTTGGCATGAGTATTTTGGTCATCTAAACTATCGCTAATTGCAACAACTATGTAATCAACAGATGGTGACTGGTCTGTTAGAATATAAAAGATTGTGCTCGTTTTACCATTGACGATACCCTCGTCATCCAACCATATGATGAAGCCACCCTCCGAGCACCTTGACCTTGACAGAGAAGAGAATCCTGGTAGCAATCCAATAGCCAAGAGAGGCTAATGCACCAAGCAAGAATAGAAACCAAGTTGATCAGA
>SNQJ01S0017633.1:60888-76092 GCA_010110895.2 Picea sitchensis | reverse complement strand
GACTTATAAAGACTCTAGAAGCTGGGGTTCACAGGAATACTCAGTTAAAAAGGGATTTTCTTCCTTGATTTCTCAATCTTCACTCCCCCTCCCCCCTCGACGAGTTGGAATTGTATCTAGAATTGAGATGACCTCCCAAAAAAAAATATTTTTTGTTGGAATCTTTCACATTGGAAAGTTTTAACGGGAGATAATATCTTTCTATGTGGTAGGTATGTCTTCATTATTTATACGCAAGAGTCAAATGGCCCTCTTCTATAGGGAATCCCTTCAGTAAGTGGCACTCCTTGTATAAGGTATCTTTCCATCAAAATCCTCCCTTCCAAAGAGTGTGGTCGGCTCTGCCCAAATTTATTTGTTGAAAATTTGGCTTGCCCGTAACAAAAAAGTCTTTGCCGAAGAAAAATCCATTCCTTCCTCAATGGAAAATAAGGCAATCAACCTTCTTTTAGAGCGCATCAATCACCAGAAGAAATCTTCAAACCCCTTGCAATGTCTAGACAACAGTGAAAAGACCTGGCTAAACCAATTCTCTCTTCTCTTTTACAAAGTGGCATTTTCCCCTCATCATCCTCATTGGTAGTTGCAGCTCTCATCTGTTCAGTTCCTTCAAGGGAAAATCTCTTGAAACAATCACAACCTCAGTTTTGATGAAGCTTCGAAGGGAAACCCTAGGGTGGCAAGTGCGGGAGGGGTGTTTCTTAGCCCAGGAGGACATTTAGAACTCTCTTTTTCTTGGAGTATTGGTCATTCTTCAAATAACCAAGTTGAAGCCTATGCATTACTTCAGGACCTGAATTTGGAAAAGGCTCAAGGCATATATGATCTCATAGTGGTCGACGATTCCAAATTGATAATTAATCATGCAATACATAACTCTCTACCGAAGAATATCCATCGTTGATCCATCCTTTGAATAATTCAAACACCATGTCATACAATCAAACAATCAGGAATTTGACAGGCAAGCCAACCTAGCCATTAGACAACCAGAAGAAGTCTTATCCGTAAATGGATCTCACTCCATTGAAATAATCCAATGAGATTATAACCACACCCTAAAGTTTTGAAAAGGGGATGCCTTCAGTCCCTATCACCCATGAGAGGCTTAGATCCAAACCATGTTTGTTAGTCGATTAAGGAATTAAGCAAAATGGGGGCTCCCCCTCCCCTTTCGAGAACTTCACCTTACAACCTCTTCCATCCAGTCAATCATCAACAAGGGGAAACGTCATGCTACCATCACATTCCCATGGGCACATGTACGCCATGAAATCCTACAAGTCTTAATTAACCTTCCATGTTGGGATCCATCTTTTCCCCTACCACATTCATTCCCTCCTCTGCAATGTGGGAAGAACTTGGTTGTACTTCATTCATCCATAGCTCATGGAAATTATTTTCAAAAGAGGGGAACTGATGATAATGACCCAGTCTATGTGTGGGAAATTTATTGTTGAGGGTGGCAACATTTTGAAGGTGACATTGGTCGCATGTGGGGATCTATACACCTAAGACATGGCTCGATTTCAGTCTGTCTTTTATGTGTGGGTGTGTAAATTCAACTATGTTCTCGTGTTTTGCATGTTTCTTCACTAGTTTAGCACGGGTACAAGGAAATGGCGTCCATGGATTCAAGCCAATGGAATTGAAGAGTGGAGCGGTTGGAATCAGATATGGAAAACTCTAGAAATTCAATTATCTCCCTGCAAATTCATTTTAATGGTCTCTCAACTCATCTACTCATAGTTTTGAAAGAATCGGTCTCCCAGAGGAAAACTATTCGGCATTTACAAGATGAATGTGTTTCTCTCAGACAATAGTGGGAGAAATTTTGTGATAGACCCAAACAGAATGGCAAGACAAGGAATTTGAATGAAGCCTCCTCTCCAACAATAAACCCTTCTCAGCTTGATATGAATGCTCCAGCACTTGGAATAGAGTAATTGTACCAATCTAGCTCCATCTCAAATGGTTTTTCCTCAATGTTTCATTTTTTCATAAACATTTGGGGTATCTTTTGTAGATTGTACACAAGCAAGCATGAATTTTTGTATCAAGGGTAGAATGTAAATTTGATGGCAACAACTTTAGTGGCCCTTCAATAGGGAATTTTTATAGACTAGAAGCAAATTTTCAAACTTATCTACCTACCAAACGTTCTTAATGTCGCCCTTTTTTAATAAAATTTCCCCCCTCTTCTTGTTAAAAAAAAAAGTTGAATCACTCAATTTGGGTCAAAATTGAGAATAAGGCGTGCATTTTATTGAAAGACAGTTTTGCCTTCAAATTTACATGAAATTCCAAATCTAGGTGCATGAAATCAACCTCTATTGTTCTTAAATTGCACTTTATATGACAAAGATAAATGTATGATATAGATATCTCCATCTTACAATTTTAGGTGCACAACTCAAATCTAAAGTATAATAAAACCTAGACTTACTTTTTATAAACAAGTTGTACATTTCTAGGGTTTACTAGGAATCTATTGCCTATTTTTGCACAACAAAGTCTTTTATGACTGCAAACGCAAAACTAAGTATACAAGCTTATGTAAAATGACTTAAAAATCATTCATAGTTTGAACCATTGAAATTGAATGAGTTTTGAGACCTGGGCATACATTTTAATGTAGCCTGGCATGCATTTTGCACCAAGGTAAAATTTACACCAATGCAAATTTTTCCCTCTTTGCCCTACGGGACAATTTTTGGTCTTTTTCACAACAAAAGTTTTTAAGTTTCCAAATGCACAAAAAAAGGTATAGACAGATGTATAACTTTTCTAATGATCCCCCCATACCTTCCTCTAGCATCAATGAATTTAAACTCCCAACCCCCAAGCAATCCACTAAGATATCTAACTATTTAATCCCCATGTTACATTGTCTCTTATAGGAGGAGGATGTCAGGTTTATTCACATCAATAACCCTTTTCAAGACTCATTTTTTGAAGGGGATGGATGAGCCCAGAGAATTAAAGGTTGAATAGATCCTAAGGAACCCTTAATAGGGGCATTGTCCACTCTAAGGACCCCTTCCATTGTACTCTATTTACCAAACACAACCCTATTCATATATGTGTTTTGAGAGAAATAAATGGACTTATTGCCTCTTCTTGGAACCCTAGTTTCCATTCCATAGTTTAGAACTAACCCCCCTTCAATTTCCCCCTCTTATCCACACCTTCCAAATTTCCTATAGGTAGATTCGAACATTATTATAAAGATGCATTAAAGATCTCTTAAAGATTGCAGATAAACACTAAAGGTCACAACAAGCAACACATATAAGAAAATTATGAGTCAAAATGTTATTTATCTTCCATTAATTCGTCATAATAGTAGGATCTTTACATGATAGACACCACAGTTATAGTCTCCATTACAAAACTGGACGAAGTTAAATAAAAAATTCCACTCCTTTGTTCTCTCTGAAAATTCCTCCTAATGTCTCTATGACAAGCATCTCATTTCATATCTCTCTACTTACAACCTTATATATTATTTATATATTCCATGTGGAGACAATCTCGACCCATAGGTCAATTACATAAGTTGATCATAACTAACTTTACGTGTATTTGCATGTCCTTGAATCAGTTGTTATCGCTCGTGGTTTTATAGACACGCATCTGTGATCTACGTTTGACGATGGGGCTCCATGTGTCCCTAGCGGTTCAGTGGATGTGTTTATCACAAATCGTCGAAGAGGAGTCAGAATGTTGAAAATGATTGCATGCAGTAGGAATTCCAACGAACGGCGGGGCACCAAGAAAAAAATAACAAAATTTTGTTAATTACTTAATAATTTCCAACGATGCGATTTATTTTATATGTACAGTTGAAACTCTCTATTTTTCTTGTGAAACAAAAACACTACTACATATTTGTCAAAATTCTACACGTAAATAATAATGTAGGAGGCTTAGATTAGTGATGTCAAAAGTTTTATTCATATTAGATTTGATATGTTCAATGGCACTTGCCTCACTACATGTAATAATGATGTCAAATACATAAATGACCAGTAGGATGATATCATTCACAACACTTTTGATGTATAGACTCGAATCTAAAGGACTCCGATAGAACCCACGTTCAACCAAGAACCTATCAATCTTTATGTACCATGCCCAAGGTTCCTGCTCCATGCCATATAGAGCCTTCTTAAGTCTGCAAACAAGATGCGCCTTCCCTAAAACTTAAAATCCTTGTGGTTGATACATGTAGACCTCTTCCTAGAAATATCCATTAAGGAAGGAACTTTTCATGTCTATCTAATGGACCTTCTAACGCCACTATGTTTCCATGTCTAGAACTAATCAGATGGTGCTCATCTTTGTTGTAAGAGGAAAGGTCACCACATAGTAAATTCCCTCTCTCTAAGAGAACCCTTTTGCACCCAATCATGTCTTGTACTTGTCAAGTTCCATTTACAACCAATGGGTTTCTTCCTTGGTGGAAGCACTATGAGATCTCAAGTTTGATTTTTCATCAAAATATCATGTTCTTCCACGATGGAATTCTCCCTTTTCCCTCCTCAAACACCTATCATGGCTCGTATACCTCCTAATCATTCTCCATTATAGCAAATTTGATCATATTAGGTTTCTTGCTCTTGTTTCTCGATGACCAACCCTTGATCATTTTACCTATCTAAACATATCCAATAGTGTTTTCCACCACTTTAGTCTCTTCTTGGGATCTTCCCCATCAATGCTATCACTATGATTTTGGCTACCTATACATGTACATGTACATGTATCATCGAAATCAAATCATGTAAACTCCTCATGCTCAAAATCTACCCCCCTTTCATGTGGAGCTTCTTGAAGCTTGATACTTAAATCCTAGTTGCAATAGGCCATTTTTATGTGATTTTGATCTCTGAAGAAGTCTAGAATAGTCTAGCTTTCACATCAACTATGACATCTATATTAAAAATCCATGGATTGGTGTCAACATCAATCAATTTGTAGGTTTTATCATTGTCATTGTACCCTATGATCATTAGTGTCTTTATCTTAGGGTCTAACTTGTTTCTCTTCTCATATGGAACCTAGGCATAAGCAATAGAACCAAATACATTAAGATCATTGACTATGGGTTACCTGCTATACCAATCTTCCCCTAGGGTATTTTTCTTCATTGTCGTTGTTGGAGATCTATTCAACGAGTACACTATTGTAAATACTACTTTGGGCCAAAGCCTATTGAGAACACACCTATTCTCCATCATACATTGGGTCATCTCTATTATAGTATGGTTCTATATCTCAACCATTCCATTATGTTGTGGAGTGTAGAGTGTATTAAAATATGTTTTGATCCCATGTTTAGTACAAAATTTATTCAATTATTTTGAACAGAATTCACCGCCATTGTCAAATCTAAGAGTAGTAATGTGACACCTCGAATCTTTTTCTACTAATGATTTAAACTTTTGAAATTCATTAAACACTTCATATTTGAATTTCATAAAGTACACCCACATTTTCCTACTATAGTCATCAACAAACAAAAGGAAATATATGGCATTAGTAATTGATGTTGTCTTCATTGGTTCACAAATGTCTACATGAACCAGTTGAAGGAATCTTTGTGCTCTCCAAGCTTGTTCTTCATCAAATGACGCTTGGTGTTGCTTCCCTACCTAGAAAGTTCCACATACAACCTGAATCTATTGTTGGATGTCGGGAAGTCCATCTACCAATTTCTCTTGACATAATTGAAAGAGGTGGGTTAAGTTAAGATTCTCATATCGTTGATGCCAAAGTGCATTGATGTGAGAAGCTCTTTTGATTTCCCAAGCATACTCCCTAACCTATCCAATATCAACTAGTTTGAATAGTCTGTTATCCTCCACACCAAGAGCAATAGTCTTTTTGGTCTCCTTGTCAACTATGTAGCATTTGTGATTGTTAAAGTTGACATATAGATGGGAGCAATGTCTCATAATCTGACTATTTAATACATAATACACATTAAGGAAAATTGATGTTTTCTCTCCAAAGGAAATATGAATATTCATTTTTCCAACCACTATGTACGTTTCCCCACCATCGAAGATCATTGAATATTTAGAGAAACAAACAGTGTACTCTATGAACCAACCCTACCTATTGGTGAAGTGTCGTGATGCACCTGAATGAATGTACCAAGCAGATAACCTAAGCTAATATGCTCATTTCTTGGCCATGAAGGCATAGAAGGTTGATTCCTTTTCATCTGTATGCTCTACAACATGAGTCTTCTACAAAGGCCCACCCCGGTTAGTTCTCTTATCAACGAATCTCTTTCTGCAATGCTTCCTCATATGGCCCACCTTACTAAATAGTGGCAAGTGATGGTCTTCAAGCTCTTGTTTGCATCTTCATTGATTCTTGGAGATTTCTTCTTTGGCCATTTTCCTTTGCCCTAGTCATTGGCTGCAAAGCCCTGTTATGAACCCTTTGTCTCACAATTGTTATCGAACTGTTTCTTCCATGTGTCATGTTGTAAGATATTATTGCATAGCTCATCAAAATTCAGGCCAAAAATAGTAGAGGTGATGTTTATGGTCTCAATAAAGCGCTCATAACGATGTAATAATCTTTTCAACATGATTACCACCATGTCCTTCTCCCCCATCTTCCGACCAATGGAATCTAGTTGTTCTCTGATATCCTTGATCTTGAGTATGTGTTCCTGTAATAATGCACTCTCATCCATCGTGATCGATAACAACATATTCTTCAAGAAGAAAGTGTTGGAAATAGTGTTGTCATTGATGTCAAAGACAGGGTGAGATTACATATGTCCAAGATAAATATTGCAAGATGGAGATTGTTGGAAACATTGTTTTTGGACTTTTGATGCTCAGTTTGGATACCCTATTTTTGAAGGAATTTTTAACCTAGATACCTAGATCAAATGGGAATATCCTCCAACAATATACGGAATTCCCTCTAACTCCCTAGGAATGAGGAAATGTGAATTTTTTCGTCCAACAACCCATCCAAAAAATATAGGTCGCCTCAGCCAATCTTTACATGTCATCCCTGAAAATGAGGATAGAAATATTATAAATACAGGATAGATGTGCACATTTCTAAAGCATCCAAGCAAAATATCAAGTCTAAGGTGGGAAAAAGAGATATGAGGTGCACTAAAGGAGTTGGGGTGTCTTTTTGGGATCTAAAGGTGTGCAAGAGAAGTCTGAGGAGTGTTCTTGGGATTTTCTTATTCTTAAGGTGCACTACGAAGGACTGAAGGTCTCTGATGTTACAATGTGCGTTGTTTTGAGGTTGTGATGCTACAATGTGCATTGATCTGAGGTTGTGATGTTGCAGTCTGGGATCAGATTCTAGGAATGATGATATGAGTCTCACTAGGGCATGAAAGCTAAATGTGACTAGGGTTTGAAAGTATTTCTGAAGTATGAAGCATGCAGGTGAACTCGGAAGTACTCAGTTGGTGTCTCTTGGAGGTTGGTGTCTGCAAATATTGTAACAGTAGGTTGGTTCCTACATCAATATATAAAGATAAGTTTTATGGTTTCCTATCGATCGAGTTTCCACGTTAAAATTAGTGCATTGTGATATGTGATATTGTTTCTCAGCTAATGAATGATTGATGAATGATTAAATAAAGTAAAAATTATCTTATATTGATTCACCCCCCCCCCTCTTGGTGTAAGCATAATTTCAACAAAAATCTCTACCCTTATTCAAAATTTTATGCAGATCTTTCAACTGCTTCAAAAAACATGTGAAAGTCTTCCCTATGTGAACTTCAAGAAGTATGCCATCTATTACGGACAACTTAAGCAATATTACTACTTCTTTTTCTCCCTCATCAAACTTGTCTTGGTCTCGACTAACAACTATTGGTCAAGTATCTTAACTGAGGACGATAGAAACCAAGCACGTATTCTCAAAAATGGTCAACATGTGTTGCTTCATGTATTATAGTTCTTGCCAAAGAACCTCTTGTTTCCTGCCAGCATGATGTTGGTATTAGAGCGGGGCATTCTTGAAATCGTATCAAGAGTCTCAAACATTTGAAAGACAAGGTTTTCACTCTTACAACTTCAACAATCTGGGTGTCATGATTCTATGTGAGGTGAAGACCTAGGAACTGTTGCCAACATAGACAGATTAAGGGATCACCAACATAAAAAATCAAAGGGTCAAAGGGGTTTTGAATCATTCTAAACCAAGATCGACTGAATTTCAATTTTAAAATCCAAGTTGAAAAACTTTTTGTTAATGATAACACAAACACATAAAGAAAACCAAGATTGCATTAATAATAAGAAAGAGAAATCT
Organism: Picea sitchensis; assembly: GCA_010110895.2. Classification (NCBI taxonomy): domain Eukaryota; kingdom Viridiplantae; phylum Streptophyta; class Pinopsida; order Pinales; family Pinaceae; genus Picea; species Picea sitchensis. The sequence goes on along the minus strand of SNQJ01S0017633.1, from coordinate 67,779 downwards.
TTCTTATATAGGATTACAAGCTAGTCGAGTCAATCCACTTTAGATTGCATTAATAATAAGAAAGAGAAATCTTTCTTATAAAGGATTACAAGTTAGTCCAGCCTAATCTTACCTATGAATGTGGAAGGACCTAGAAACACTAAAAATGAAATAAATCATAAAATCACAAAAGAACCTAATGTCAAAGCGACTTTATTAATTCCTTTGTCTAATATTTAATTAAATCCATTATAATATGATATTTACTTTAGTGACTCATGGGAATAAGACATTGATGACCATGATTGTGCCCCCTCCCATATGGTCAATATGGCTTCCCTCGTTACATCGGTGTTGTGTTTCCTCCTTGGCTTCATAAGTAGAATGCAAATAGAATATTTTCGTGATAAGTAAGGGAACCATCATATGTATGGTCGTTAGCTAAGAAAATTTTATGTTGAAGTTATACTCTTTAATATCTCTTTATTGAAAGGATATGAGTCAATATAAGAAAACAAAAAAGAGATCCCTTGTCAACTCATAATTTAATGAAAGACTTTCCTAACTTACTTAAGAGGTTACTTAAAGAACCTTCTCTTTTCAATCCTCCCTTCCAATGATTATGGGGTATGAAAGTATAGTTTGCATTCTGAAGATCGATCACATGAAAACATGTCCTTCATCTTGAAATAATTGTATCATTAGAGAAGGGGAAGAGGATAGAAAGACACCTTCAAATCAAGTGGTCATTTTTAAAGAAACCATGGTCCACCTGCTAGCACAATCTATAGCTCATTTTTATTTTTGTGTCAGATAACACATAATACTTTCCCCTTCAATTTGACGTGGACTCCATGGTGAACATATTTCCAGATATATGCAACCCACTTATCCAACACCCATGTTGGAAGGACTACTTTATAAAAATATCCTCATAAGTGTTCTTGCTTGGGGGTTGACACAAATGTCTTGTATATTTTCAACCATAAATTGAACAATTATCAAGCCAATGCTTGCCAAAATCTAGCCTCACAGTCTACTGAATCCATGCATAGGTCAAAATTTTAGCATTATAGCCTTCAACCTTTCTCTCTTTTGGTAGGATTGTAGAGGTAAAGAATGCTTGGATTGATCATATAAACACATTCTAGTATTGTTCTTTTGATCGTCCAAGTTCCAACTATCTACATTGGATTTAAAACCTAATGTTTCCTCACTCCCACAAATTGTGTTGTGCTAGTTACCATTCCTCTCACCCACCTTCAAAATCAGAGGGGGAAGAAAAATTTTCTCAGTAGGTGACTCTAACATGCACCATCTTTTCCTATTCAAGAGTATGTGAACACTGACAACAAATAATTCACCAGCTCAAAATCTAGCCACAATCTATGTTCATGCTTCCCTTGATCTTCCTAACATTGTCAATGTACGTATTTATTGTGTATTGAAGCACATATTTCCCCTTATAATCCTTTTTTGTTTATTTTATAGTGCCAAACAAAGCACTTTAAGAGTGTAGATATATTGGTACTATACAGTGCAAGTTGGAAACTACCATCATGATGAGAATAACTTCGCCATAAACCACAATATATCAAGGAAACTAAGTCCTACATAACCAAATTCATCAAACAGTAGGCATACATCCAACTGTGGCCTCAAAACATTCCAATAATACTTATACCTAGCCAATTTTTCAATACTTAACCAGCACAAATCAAAGCAAGGAACATAAAATTCATCGAAGTAAAGTAACCACAATACACAAGTATAGGTAACACACAAGGCACGTGCCTCAACTTTATTTATAAGAAAAAAGTTACAACATACAACGGAGAAGTGCAACCAACTTCCTATATCTCATTTACATACTAAAATTACACAAGGCACAACTACTTACAAGAACTATCAATCCAACCCTTGAAACAACTACATGCCTACCTCATATAGATCTTGTCTTCTTTTCACTCAACCACAATTCACCCTACTATGCCAACACTATAACTTAACACTATCATAGAACTGTTTTACACTTGGTGAATGATCAATGCTTCTATGATGCCTTAGCACATTTGAGGCATTCTCTTTTTTATATGAGATTTTCTTTCACTTGCAATCCCCTTCACCTCTAAGGTGAACCCAAGTGCCCCCTTGTTCAACTCAACTACGCCCACATGAATTGTCTTCCAACGTTCGCATCCAATGTTGTTGCATTGCAAGTGCCACATGTCTTTACTCTTCCATAGGTGTTCCCACATCTAATTGTGCCCAACAAGGTGCACCAAATTGCACCCGACAAGGTGTGTCTAAGTGCGCCTAGTTGCCTGGTGCCCACCAAGTGCGCTCAACCAACATTTGTCCATGCGATATGCATCCAAGCACCTACAGGACGTCCTTCCATCCAATGCACCCAACTAAGTTTGCCCAACCGACATGCACTCAAGCAAGTGTGTCCATCTAAGTGTGCCCAAGTCATTTATAATCCCTTCAATTCTTCTTTGCCATTTTATTTGTCGTGTTTAGTGCATGCATGTGGAAGAGGTCATCCATGAGAAATTTATTTTCCTTCCCTCGACAAATCCCCTTCCAAGCTTCTCTTGGTGTGTCCAACTACAATTTTCCAAGGTCTGCAATGCGCCCACTCTAAGCAAGGGCACCTTCACCAAGTTACCTTCCAAGCTTCTCTTGGTGTGTCCAACTACAACCTGCCAAGGCCAACGGTGCGCCCACTCTAATCAAGGGTGCTCAACATGTTTGTGGTGTGCCTTGCCAACATGTAACAAGATTGAAAAATGACTCTTCTAGCCATAAACCATATATCATCTTCATCTATGTCAATCAATGACCACCAAGGTGATCATGCAATGGAGGTTCCTGAATCTATTAAAGGATAAGGCCTTACATCCTCCCCCACAAAAAGTCATTGTTGTCCCCAACAACATCCCAAAGAACTTGTTTTCCTCCAAGTCTACTGCCCAAACTCATGCATCCGTCCACAATTGACTTCTTCATCTACTTCGTACTATCATTGCCAAAAATTGTTGTGCAACTGCCCATTATTCAATTCTTCCTTTGAAAAAAGTGCCTTTACCCAAATTCTACCAATAATGTCTCTTGGATGTCTTTGATGTTGCCACTGTCTTATGTTGCAACTGCAATCTAAGTCAATGCTACTATAGCAACCCAACATTCACTAAGAAGATCATACCACTATCCAAATGTTGCTTTGCAAAACCTACTACAACATCAGTGCTTTGATCGATTCTATCATTTCGTTGTACATTGCATGCCCTCAAGAACTAAACCAGTTGGGTGATCAGTGCAACCATCGTGCCCAAACCATGAGAAAGCACTTTGTCATGCTCAAACAGTCAATTCCATCCACACTTCGATCATCTTGTACAACTTCTTTGAACTAATGCAAGATCACCACCTTCACCTCCATATTGTTAAGCCATCTTCAAATAGAATTTTCCAAGGCACCTTTTCCCATAGGTTGTAGTGTCCCCACTTTGGGACATCATTATATTACAAAGTGTTATGATGACCAAAGTAGCCAGATGGAGGTTATAGCGAGTACAGGGACTATTGAGGGGCATTTTGGGGTCTGGATTGCATCGCTCATCTTATTTCATCATTATGATCTAATCCGCACAACTTGGCTTTGGTTTCATTGCATTCCAACGATTTCCGTGATTTTGAGTAATTTTGGGCTATAGGTTAATTAAATTCACTAAGGAGGTCATATTGGTCATAATAGTTGGAGGAACCTATTAGTGTGATAGCTCATTGGAATCGGGAGAAACGAAACTACAGGATAGGATGATGAGAAGTGACTTTCATTGGCCAGGGAAGCCACAAGGAGAGATAAAGTACTTTTCAGAGGTAAAATGGTTAATTAATTAATTAATTAAAGTGATTTAATTAATTAAATAAAGTAAAAGTCACTTTGGAGAGACAAGGTGAGGAGGGAGGATAAAAGAGAGATAGGGGCCCCTATTCTTTCATTCATGTTGTCTTATCATTTTGATATTTGGCTTCTTGCTAGTGAACCCATGCACTTGGGGGTTTTGAGGGTTTTGACTTAGAAAACCCTAGAGATCAACTCGATGGTGAAAGATCCCACCCAACCTAGTCCAAGCTTGGTCGCGGAGGTGAAATATTCCTCCCTCGCCATTTTACATCAGATCTACTCAGCTTCAGAGGGGTTCTACATCAACCACAGGTTCAGAGAGAGCTAGGGCGCAGCTCTAGGTGGGTTTTTGTTGAAATATTATTCTATTTATTATTGATGTATTATTCATTAGATCAATCCCCTTTTGTTGATTGATCATGTCAGGCATCGTAAATGACCAAATCCCATTTTGCGGATTGATCAAACCCTAATTGTAATATGAAAATTGAGAAGTCGGCACCCAGGCAAATTAAAGTGGTTCTAACCACCCAGAAAGACAAGTCAGCCATGCTAGTGAAAATACACCTCCTTTCAGCATTTGCCAATTTGTATAAATAAAGGAAGCTAGGCACTCATTTTTTCACTCACTCATTCGATCATCTAGAGTGCAAGTTTGGTAGCTGCAGTTGGAGAAGAAGGGAGAGAGGCGCATTACTTGGGAGAGGATATTCTTTAGTGTTCGGTTTATTGTCTTGGCGTTGTATTGGCTATCTATATTAAGGGAGTTTTTGTTGGGTTTTCTTCCCCATGAGGGTTTCCCAGGATAAATGTTGTGTATCTTGTGATTGTGTTTCTCTCAGTGATCATATCTATGCTATGGTTATGTAGTAAATTTGAAAGAAACCTAATAATAGATTAAACTTTAACACGATATCATAGTTAAGCTGAAGAGAGTATCTTTCACAGGAAAAAGAAAAATGTCACTGTTGTAGTACAAGAAATTTAGGGCTTTTATTGAAGAATAATTTCAGCCCAAAATCCATCTAGAAAAGTGTGCCCTAGCCTAAGTAACTCTTTGGCACCTTCAGCACACCTTTTCAATGGATAGAACTCCTGGAAAGTGAAACCTTAGTTTTCACCAGTACCAGAAAACCAGAGGCACCAGTGCAAAAATCTGTTGGTCAAGTTTGAAGGGGAAAAAATTGGATTTTCTGAAATCTAACCACACCAGGCTACTCGCCTCAACCGAGCGCACATCTTGGTAAGTTCAAAATTCAATTCTGAGCATTTTCATTTTTTTGGTCATTTTCCTAGCTCTAGGTAAAAGACGTATGCAAGCACTAAGATTGTTGACAAGCTAGAAGGTGTGGAAAAATTGTGTGCCTGGAAGTATAGGATTGGACTCATTCTTGAAGAGAATGACCTAGCAATATTCATTAAAGAGAATGTACCAGAACCCGTCGATGTTGCAACTAAAGCAAAACACTAAAAGGACACAGTTAGGGCCAAAAGAATCATTGCAGATTCTATCAAAGATCACTTGATTCCTCAAGTGGCTTCAAAAAAGACTCCAAAATAAATGTTTGATGCTCTAACCATATTATATGAAGGAAAGAACATCAATCGAAATATGAATCTAAGGACTCAACTCAAGAATACAAGGATCAGAAAGGGGAAACAATCCAGAAATATTTCTCCATAATATCACAATTCAAAGAACAACTAGAATTAATTGAAGATACTATAGATGAAGACAAACTTATAATGATAGCCCTTAATGGTCTCACAAGACCTTGGAATGCATTCATCCAAACTATTTGTGCCATAAAAGACAAACTACAATTTGACAGTGTTTGGGAAGAATGTGTTCAAGAAGAAGCAAGAGTAGCTAACCGAGAAGCTTTGCTATCAAGAGATGAAGATAAATCCCTAGCTACTCACACTAAAGGAGGAAGAAATAAGTCTTACTTCCAAAAATAAATTCATAAGGAGTCTCACCCCCAAAACAAATTCATAACCAAGGATATTCCAGAAGTTTCAGAAAGGACAAAGAAAAGAAAAATATTTCTCATCCTACCAATGTTACCATTGTGACAAGATGGGACATATTGCTAAACACTTTCCAGCTAGACGTGAAGAATACAAGAAGAGAAACAAGAGGCACCATGCCCATGCAGTTGAAGATGAAGAGCCACCCACAAAGATGATAAAAGAAAAAATTGAAGACTGTGTCTTAATCTCTACCCTCTCAGGATCTGTATCATCTGGTGAGGACACTTAGCTCATTAATAGTGGTGCTTCCAAGAACATGACAGGTCAAAGAGGCGTTCTCTCTTTTCTTTTAGAAAAGAAGTTTCCTCAAAAAGTTACACTTGGAGATGATTATCAATACCCTATCAAGGGAGTAGGAGAATCAAATGACAAGCTTGATTCAAGGACCCCAATGAAGATGAAGGATGTATTATATCTACCAGGTTTGACAAAGAACTTACTCTCCATCTCAGCTTTAGAAAAGAAAGACTTCAGAGTTGCCTTCATAGATGGAGAAGTTCTTATGTGGGCCAAAGGAAAAACCATGGAAGAAGCAATTATTGGAAAAGAAGAAAGTGGCTTGTATAAGCTAAAGGGTCACTCAGAAGCAGCCATGACCCACTCCATTGAGAATCCATGTGAACTTTGGCATAGAATATTAGCACACATAAACGACAAGGCATTACCTTATGTAAGCAAGGCAGTCACAGGTCTACCAGAACTCAAGGTTGACCATGAAGGTGTGTGCAATGGATGTTCTCAAGGAAAGAACATCAAGAATCATTTTCCGAAGAGAGACAGTAAAGCAGGAGGAGTCCTAGAGCTCATTCACTCAAATGTGTGTGGCCCAATTCCATCATCCTCCATCAGTGGGTATGAATACTATGTATCATTTATTGATGACTATTCTCGTAAAACCTGGGTTTACCTTTTGAAATCAAAAGATGAAATGTTCAGTAAATTCAAGGAATTCAAAGCCTTGATAG
>SNQJ01S0017633.1:35430-48353 GCA_010110895.2 Picea sitchensis | reverse complement strand
GGAGCTTGAGGGATTCTTACTCTCAGGCTTCCCATGACAATGGAAACCCAAGGCTCAATTTGCAATAATGCTTGGCTTGCAAACTATCATATTTAGCCATTGAGAAGATTCAAAAAGAGAAATCATTTTATCAACTAAGAATTGCCCTCTCTTGACCTGAGCCTTATCCACTTATATGAATAGGCTACAAGTGAATCTAAAGATACTTGGCATATAAAGGATCATTAGACACGAGCCAATACAAGAAGGAAAATTACACAAAATCAACCTCATGCAAGATAACTACGGATATAAAAATCATTCCAAACCATAAAAAATAAAAATCATTTGCTAGAAATACAAAATTGAGCCATAGGAGAGGAAAACAAGTGTTTGTTACATGACTTCTCATGTCAAATTAAAGAGTGACTATTACCATAGACCCGACTCCTATTATATGAAGATAAAACCATTTAAGGCCTTTGTAATGTTCCCCTCCTCTTGACAGGGGGCTTGAGAGACTTAGTAGTCTAGTTTTCCCCTCTAGACTATAGTCTCATGAATAAAGGGAACTAAGAAGTGCAAAAATGGTCACTGAGGAGCTAAAGGTTATATTATTAAAGTGACTTTAGCAAAAAGGAAAATAAAACGCTAATTGGCTAAGATGAGGAAATAAAGTGAATAACCTTAGAAGCCAAATAAATAATTTAAGTGAAAATTAGAATATGGAGGTAGAAAAGGAAAGGAGGGCGCCTCACTCCTCATTCATGACATTTTCTCATTTTGCATCTTGAGCTCTGTAGCTTAAACGTTTTGAGGGTTTTGAGTAAACAAACCCTAGAGATCAGCAAGGAAGTGAAAGACCCCTATGTTTCTGATCCAAGCTTGGTCAAGGTGGTAAAATATCCCACCCTCACCATTCTATCCAGTTCTGCACAGTTTCATTTGGGTATTGTGGAGTAAGGGTGCAACACTAGTGGTTTTCTGCTGGTTTGGGGTGCACTGTTAGAGTAAAGAGAATTTGATTTGACTAGGAGGATGGAGATCTGAAGCAAAACTTGTTCTAGAAGGGTTTTCCATTATCATAGCACCTTTCCTCATCGGTTCTTGAGGGTTTTTCTTTGCATAATCATTATTTCTCATAGCTGGGCGAAACACTGAAGGAGGGCGCACTTGGTCATGAGGATATAGTGTTTTGGAGGGCCTGATCTATAGCTACAGCCAAGAATCTCTTCTTATATGCTTGTCATCACCGAATCTACAGATTGAATGCCTTTTACAGGGGTTTGGCGGCCTGATCTGAACAGGCTGAAATTCCCAAGGAATTCTATAGCCAGGAGGGGCGCAACTCAGCGAGGATTTGCATCAGTCTTGAAGAAGGGAAAGAAATTGATATTGTTAACTCTACACGCAGCCATTTGTGGTCTAGAAGTGCCCATATCTATCTCTTGCATTGTATTTTGGAGGTGTCTTCAGCCACAACTCCTATCTCTCATATCTATTCCAAATATGTATATCTCTTGTATGGCGGTCAACGTATATATTAAATAAAGGTCAGATATGAAGTTTGTGGCTATTCCATTGTGTTATTCTCTTTGTATCTTGTTATTATTCCACTGTTGTTCCATTTCCATCATTTATATGCATGCAAACCTTTAAATCAACTCCATGCGCAACTCTTAAAGGAAAACTGCAAAATATTTGACAAATCCACTACAAACAAACAAGCATTAAAACCCAAAGTTCTTGGCAACTCTGCTTGGGAACATTACAGTGGTATCAAAGTGAATATCCTTGTCAACCTGTGATTTAATTGATGACTATGAGAGGTTGAGGAGGACAGCGTTTACCAGAGTCACCAGAAGGGGAAGAGACAAAAAGCAGCATGGGGGAAAGACAAGAAACAAGGGTTGACAATGATAAGGAAGTATGGATGAACACGTTTCAAGAAATGAAGCGCTCCATGGATAGGACACAGTTTGATTTACAACATCAAATGCAAGAAACTCATAAACACTTGTCAAGGTAACAGGATGAGGTCAAGACAACTTTGACAGATATAAACACCACTCTGAAGGAAGGACAAGAGAAGATTACATATCTTCTCATGCACATGGCTCATGGTAGAGAGCCTCAAAGAAATGGGGGTAACAATGGGGCTAGTGAATCTCATGGAGGAGAAGGGCATTACAGAGAGACTAGTCATCGGAACCCCTATGAAGGCCAAAGCTTATTTGGAGGCGCTCATAACAGGATGTCAGGGAATAGCAGGGGTACACCAAGACCTTACATGACTAGTTTCTTGGATGCGCATCAACAAGATTTGCAAGGTCATGGGGATATAGAAAACAACTTTGATTAGTACGAGAGAGAGTATGCAGCACTAAGTGCAAGTTTCAGGAGGCATGTCACACTTTCGAAATATTGTGGAATGAAATTTAAAGGCCCAAGGAATTTCACAGGGTGGATTATGACCTAGGACGCAAGGCAAGAAAGATGGAGATTCCACACTTTGATGGGACAGGCAAGTTATCTGCCAAAGCGTGGGTGCAAAAGTTGGATGCTTACCTACAACTGAATCCCATGATGGAGTTGGATGCCATAAAATTTGCTGCATTGTATTTGGAGGGTAAAGCTCATGAGTGGTGGTTTCATGGGATAACTACCCTAGGGCATGAGCATATCATCTCTTACAGGGAATTTACACAAAGGCTCATGGACAAGTTTGATCAGGATGATCCGAAACTTCACTTCAAAGAGCTCACTCAACTTGGACAAACAGGTTCAGTTGATGCATTCATAGAAGAATTTCAAATAATAACAGTGATGGTTCCTGAGGTATCAGAGGCTAGATTACTGATGATTTTTTTTTTAATTTTTTTTTAAATAAATCTAAGGGGCTAACAGAGCCCTTGCATGGGTGGGTCAAAGCTTTTAAGCCTACCAACTTACAGGATGCGATTTGAAAGACCAGAGATTTGGCAGGGGCATCTCAAAAACACAAGTTCACCCCACGGCCACCTATTGTTCCTAAAGGAAGGGAGTCAAAATTTGCAGATAAAAGTAAGGGAAAGTTAGATGAGGCCACCATGAGAGAGTTGAGGAGGAAACAACTATGTTTTATTTGCAAAGAACCTTGGGAGCCAGGGCATAGATGTATGGGAAAGGGAAAGATACACTACATTGAGATACTCTCAGATAGTGAGGAGGAGGAAGATGAGGTTGGGCACATTCAGAACATGGAAGTAACTCCAACCAATGAAGAGCATATACAAGAGGAAGGTGAAGAGGAGATAGTGTGCAAGCAACCAAGGCTTAAGAATGCAGTTATAACTTCCATCAATGGGGTGCAAAGGTTTAGTACATTCAGGATAAGAGGAGTTCTCCAAGGGCAAAGGGTTACAGTGTTGATTGATGGTGGAGCTTCCCATAACTTCATTGATGCGGCCTTGGTGAGCAAAAGACATCTACCCACTGTTGAGTTTGATAGATTTATGGTGGAGGTAGCAGGAGGGCTCACCATGCCTTGTGACAGGTATATTCCCGAAATGAATATCACCCTGGGAAGGTGTTTAATTAAGGACTTCTATGTGATGGATCTTCCAAGCATTAATGTGATATTGGGAGTTCAATGGCTTAGCACCTTGGGACCCATTACTACTAATTACAAGACCATGGAGATGTCCTTCAACTCTAAAGAAGGAAAAAGGGTGACACTGAAGGGAATGACAAAAAATTCACCCAAGGGAGTTTCAGCGAAGCGCGTGGAAGCAATTTTCAAACATGAGGGCGTGGATTATGTAGCAGAGTGTCTAGTGGCCACTCAAAACGCTCAAGAAAAGCACCATACCTATTCAGGCGACATATAGAGAATAATTGATAAGCATAGGAAGGTTTTGGGGCCTATTCCCCAGGGAAGCCTCCAAATAGGGGNAGGAGTTCTCCAAGGGCAAAGGGTTACAGTGTTGATTGATGGTGGAGCTTCCCATAACTTCATTGATGCGGCCTTGGTGAGCAAAAGACATCTACCCACTGTTGAGTTTGATAGATTTATGGTGGAGGTAGCAGGAGGGCTCACCATGCCTTGTGACAGGTATATTCCCGAAATGAATATCACCCTGGGAAGGTGTTTAATTAAGGACTTCTATGTGATGGATCTTCCAAGCATTAATGTGATATTGGGAGTTCAATGGCTTAGCACCTTGGGACCCATTACTACTAATTACAAGACCATGGAGATGTCCTTCAACTCTAAAGAAGGAAAAAGGGTGACACTGAAGGGAATGACAAAAAATTCACCCAAGGGAGTTTCAGCGAAGCGCGTGGAAGCAATTTTCAAACATGAGGGCGTGGATTATGTAGCAGAGTGTCTAGTGGCCACTCAAAACGCTCAAGAAAAGCACCATACCTATTCAGGCGACATATAGAGAATAATTGATAAGCATAGGAAGGTTTTGGGGCCTATTCCCCAGGGAAGCCTCCAAATAGGGGGTTTGAGCACATCATAGAGTTGGAGGAAGGGGCCAAACCAGTTATCACTACACCATGCAGGCACCCCAAGAAGTTCAAGGATGAAATTGGAAAAGCCATCAAGGAGTTATTGGATATGGGCCACATTAGACCAAGTTCCAGCCCTTTTGCATCTTTAATAGTATTGGTCAAGAAGAAAGATGGTACCACGCACATGTGTATTGACTACAGAGCTCTAAATAAGAAAACCATCAAAAACAAGTTTCCCATTCCCCGAATAGATGGGCTATTAGATGAGTTGCATGGCATATAGTATACTTCACCAAAATTAACTTGCGCTCTGGATAACATCAAATCAAAATGAGAGAACATGACGTGCACAAGATAGCTTTTAGATGTCACTATGGGCATTATGAGTTCCTTGTCATGCCTTTTGGGTTGACCAATGCGCCAACCACCTTCCAATCATGCATGAATCATGTATTTAAAAACAGTTGAGGAAATTCCTACTAGTATTCTTTGACGACTTGTTGATTTATAGTAGGACATGGGAAGATCCCCTCGAGCATGTGGATGAGGTCTTAAGCATCATGGAGGAACAATCATTGTATGCCAAAGAATCAAAATGTGAAATTGGAATGACTGAAGTTCTTTACTTGGGACATATCATTGGGGAAAAAGGGGTACAGGTTCACCAAGAAAATATCCAAGCTATAATTGATTGGCCCACACCTAATACACTTACAGAGTTCAAGGGATTTCTTGGTATTTGCAGTTATTATAGAAGGTTTGTTAAGGGTTTCTCTCAATTATGTGCACCTTTGACTGATTTGACCAAAAAGGGCTCATTCAAATGGAGTAATGAGGCATAGTTGACTCTTGACAAAATGAAGAAGGTAATGAGCACTTGCCCTGTGTTATCTCTACCAGATTTTTCTCAGCCCTTCATTTTGGAGTGTGATGCATCAGGTGAGGGGATTGGAGTTGTACTCATGCAGAATAGGCATCCTATTGCCTATGAGAGCCGAAAACTAAGAGGGCATGAGTTGCTATACACAATTTATGACAAGGAAATGTTAGCTATAATGCATGCATTGGCCAAATTCAGACAATATTTGGTGGGGGGGAAATTTGTGGTCAAGACAGATCATAACAACCTCAAGTACTTCCTAGAGCAAAAGGACCTCAATGAGAGACAACAAAAGTGGGTGAGTAAGATTCAGGCCTATAACTTTGATATGGAATTTGTCAAGGAAAAAAATAATGCGATAGCAGATGCTTTGTCTAGAAGACCTTCAGCCTATTCCATGTCAGAGATATCAATTGATTGGAAATTGCACCTATTGGTAGAGTATTCAAAAAATAAGTTTGAATGCGAAGTGATGGATGGGAAGGTATAGGATGACAGGTACAAGATTATAGATGACATCAATAAAAGGGGAGAATTTATTTGGTTCTTGAATCCTTATTCAAGAAGAGGATGCTTCAAGCATTTCATAACTCACCACTAGCAGGGCATCAAGGATTCCCTAAAGCATATAGACAAATAAGAAAAATATTTGCTTGGAAAGGTCTCAAAGAGGATGACATGCGCCACATTAGGGAGTGTATCACATGCCAACATAACAAGTATGAACACACCCACCCAACAAGTCTATTGTAGCCTCTTCTCATTCCGGAGCCTAAATGGGAAAATATATCCATGGATTTCATTACAGGACTACCCAATGCACAGGGTAAGGATTGCATTTTTGTGGTAGTAGATCGTTTGACCAAGTTTGCTCACTTTTTTGCCATCTCCATGAACTATAGTGCATCTCAAGTCGCAGATTTATTTTTTAGAGAAGTCTTCAGGTTGCATGGGTTGCCCAAGACGATTTTGAGTGATAGGGATAGTAGATTCATGAGCACCTTTTGGCAGGAGTTATTTCAGCTAGTGGGTACAAAATTGACCCCCAACATTTGCTATCATCCACAAACAGATGGTCAGACTAAGATAGTCAACAAGTGAGTGTAGGGATATCTCTGAAATTATGTTTCAAGGCAACAAAAAGCATGGGTCAAGTGGCTACGTTTGGGTGAATATTACTACAACACCACTTACCACATGTCCATTGGCATGTCTCCTTTCAAAGCTGTATATAGTTATGACCCCCTCACTTTTGTAGAGATTGTGTTTGAAGACAGTAGAGCTCCTATGGCTGAGTGGATACAAGAAAGTCGGGACATACTTAGAGAGCTCAAAGATCATTTGCAAAGGGCTCAAAACCAACAGAAGCTATGCAGATAAACACAGAGTGGAGCGCACTTTTGAGGTGGGGGACTTGATCTATTTGAGGCTCCAACCATACAAGCAGGCATCCATAAAGAAAAATGGCACTGAGAAACTCAAACCCCACTTTTATGGGCCATACAGGGTGAAAAGGAAGGTGGGTTCAATCGCATGAGTTAGAGTTACCACAGGGGAGTAAAATCCATAATGTCTTCCATGTATCATGCTTTAAAAGGGAATTGGGGCAGCATATTGTAGCTAATGAGGGATTACCTCTAGTAGATGAAGAAGGACAACTGATATTGATTCCATAGGAGATCTTGGAGGTGAGAGCGAAAAGGTTAAGAAACAGGGACATCAAGGAATATTTGATCAAATGGAAGAATGCCTATAGAGGATGCCACTTGGGAAAGTGAACAAGTTCTCCAGCAGACAAATTTAGAATTGTTTGTGGGCAAGCAATTTCCAGCAGGGGAGATTGTAATGTTCCCCTCCTCTTGACAGGGGGCTTGAGAGACTTAGTAGTCTAGTTGTCCCCTCTAGACTATACTCTCATGGATAAAGGGAACTAAGAGGCGCAAAAATGGTCACTAAGGAGCTAAAGGTTATATTATTAAAGTGACTTTAACAAAAAGGAAAATAAAAAGCTAATTGGCTAAGATGAGGAAATAAAGTGAATAACCTTAGAAGTCAATTAAATAATTTAAGTGAAAATTAGAAGATGGAGGTAGAAAAGGAAAGGAGGGAACCTCACTCATTCATGACATTTTCTCATTTTGCATCTTCAGTTTTGCAGCTAAGACGTTTTGAAGGTTTTGAGTAAACAAACCCTAGAGATCAGCAAGGAGGTGAAAGATTATTATGTTCCTGATCCAAGCTTGGTCAAGGTGGTGAAAGATCCAACCCTCACCATTCTATCCAATTCCAGACAGTTTCATTTGGGTATTGTGGAGTAAGGGCGCAACACTGGGGTTTTTTTGCAGGTTTGGGGCGCATTGTTGGAGTAAAGAGAATTCGATTTGACTAGGAGGATGGAGATCTGAAGCAAAACTTTTTCTAGAAGGGTTTTCCATTATCATAGCACCTTTCCTCATCGGTTCTTGAGGGTTTTTCTCTACATAATCATTATTTCTCTTAGTTGGGCGAATTATTGAAGGAGGGTGCACTTGCTCATGAGGATATAGTGTTTTGGAGGGCCAGCTCTATAGCTACAGCCAAGAATCTCTTCCTATATGCTTGCCATCACTCGATCTATAGATTCACTACCTTTTACAGGGGTTTGGAGGCCAGATTTGAAGAGGCTGAAATTCCCAAGGAATTCTACAGCCAGGAGGGGTGCAACTCAGCCACTCAGCCAGGATCTGCATCAATCTTGAAGAAGGGAAAGAAATTGATCTTGTTAACTCTGCATGCAGCCATTTGGGGTCTAGAAGTGCCCATATCTATCTCTTGCATTGTATTTTGGAAGTGTCTTCAGCCACAACTCTTATATCTCTCCTATCTATTCTAGATCTTTATATCTCGTGTATGGAGGTCAGCTTATATATTAAATAAAGGTCAGATCTGAAGTTTGTGGCTATTCCATTGTGTTATTCTCTTTGTATCTTGTTATTATTCTACTGTTGTTCCATTTCCATCATTTATATGCATGCAAACCTTTAAATCAACTCCATGCGCAACTCTTAGAGGCAAACTGAAAAATATTTGACAAATCCACTACAAACAAACAAACATTAAAACCCAAAGTTCCTGGCAACTCTGCTTGGGAACATTACAGCCTTATGGTGGCAAGGAAACATGAACCAGCATAAAATGTGTTGTGCAGAGATTCGGTGTGCTCATACAGGTTTTGATGGCAGTCTTGTGCCGTAGAATAGATTTAATGTTCTCTTGAAACACTGAAAGGAGTCATCTCCAACTGGGAACAAGCTTCCTAGTGTTCCTGTGTAAATGAATAGCCCAAAGTTCAAACACAGTCTAAAAGATGATGCAGACTCTTTTGCAATGTGAAAGTCGAGAATAGTAGTTGTATACTGATGACTGAATTCGAAAATAGAGTGAGTGTTGAGCAGGTAGTCTTTTGGAAAGCTTGGCTGGCTGTACTCTGATAACTGCTGTGTTGGTAGCCCGGAAACATTATAAATATTTGTTACACTGGATTGGCAAAATTCTGTTAATTGTAGAATTCCCCATCTTGCTAATACTAGCCAAATGGAGGCCGGTTTCGCCAATTTCTTACCTGCGAAAGCCCCATTATTTATTTGCCTTGCATGCTGCAAGAATTTGGCTATGAAAGGCTTGATAGGTAAAACTAAAATGACAYGAATATGAATATCAAGGCTCAGAAGAATTTATGTCATGGCCCAAAACACAATCTGCTGAATAATCCTCACATTATCYGATACCCAATAATCACATGAAGTCTGGATGTGCTATTGAACTTAAAATGTATGCTGAAATTGTAAGCCTAACCCTCGTTATTGTATATGTTACAAAACTCAATTGTGAATAGTGAAAACCTCGTTGTAATGAAGGTTCAGGTACATAAAAATGATCATCAATCCAAAGTTAGACCCACTACGACCAACCAATCTTGCGAGTAAAACGGATATGAAACTGTTAGTTTGCTTCAACTATACTGTCAAAGTTTCACTAAGATGCTTACTAATATCCATAATGAGACAACTTTTCAGAAGTCTGTCTTAACGCTAGAAAAATTATCCCCCTGAAAGCTCACCAGTCAATGTAAAAATCTTAAATAGGATAAAAATAGCATTTCACGGTACGCATCCTCGCAAGAGAAAAGTGTTCCAAAATCTAAAAACTTACTGAAGATATACTAAACTCCAATTTCTGGGAATTCCATAGCTAACAACCAATAGTGTTTGTGAAGTCAATTGATTTTGATTTTTAGATGGGGGAACTCAGAGCTCAGAGCTCAGAGCTCAACCATAACTCCATGCTTATTAGGCACCATGTCCTCACCATGGTTTGGTGAGAACATTTTCAAAGACAATCCAGGGTGTCACTTACACAAACTTTTATCTCCATGATGTTGATACTCCATCCCATTATCTAAATTACTAATAACTTTATCCTACAATATAAAGTTATAGTTAGAAGAAACAATGTAAATATCTTCATTTTCTACAAGTCTTTAAAATTCACACCAAATAACGATTCTTCAATTCCAGATACAATGACAGTTTACCCCGCCTGCAACCTCAATCCACGGATTTTACATAAAAATCCAATGCATACACCATCTTTGGTGAAACAGGCAACTTGAGTGGTTTTTAGTTTTGATTTTGTGCCAGCAAAGCTCAGGGCCTAAACATAAGACCATACTTATTAAGCTAAGCACACCCACGTCCTCGTAGTGGGTGGAAAAGCTTCACAACAGGACAATTAACCAAGAGGCAAGCCTCAAAACATGATTTGGCTTTATACTCCATTAAGTAAAGCATGTTATTTCACACTACAGTAAGTATTTTTRCATATAACAGAGAAACAMAAGTATTCCATATAACCAGTTGGTGCCAATCTCAAATGATAARGATTGGCACTGAGAGGGATTTGAAACCTCTCATAAAGGGTCACAGATCCAGGTTTAATATGGATCTGTGCTAGTACATATAACAGAGCAACAAGAATGTCYTAGATACCAATAGGTTCCCCTGTAAATTTGAAGAATTACAAGCTTACAATTCATCTTTTTCTGAAACAACCTTCAACTATAAATCATATGAAGCAAAAGACCCCGTTACTGATTCACACASACAGGTTACACCAGAACACTACATCTTGCAGAGTAATTCAATTTTTTTAACAGCTTTACACAATCGTCTGCAACTGAAAGCATTCAAAGAAAACAACTATACACAATAAAAGTTGAGAAGCACCCACATGCAATTTCAGTGTTGCTTTCTTCAACGTGGCTTCTGAAGAATAAATATGCAGTGTAATTCAAAGTTCCTATTAGTTTTATACAACTGCCTGTGATTGAAAGCATTCAAAGGAAACAACAATGCCCACACTGAATCATGAAGTTCACGAGCACCCCACAAGCAATTTTAGTGTTGTTTTCTTCATCATAGCTTCTGAAGAAACAACCTATCAACAAATCCCATAACTGCAGCTACGAAAACCCATCCATTGAAAGACATCCCTTCCAAAATAAACAAATATCCCAACCCTGCATTCAGTCCAAACAAGACCGATTCCATAACCCTAAATCCAACTGCTCTAAGAAAAATAAACATTGCAAAGGGAAAACAACCACCAGTTACTAATCTTGTCAAAGATGTTTCCCTTGGGAACTAAAGCTACAAAGGTTGAGTTAATTGTCAAATGAATTATCCTCATTAAGTACAATTCTTTGATTGATTTCTTTAATAGAGAAAGAGGCTTATCCAAGGACCAAGACCATGTTAAAATTGTCGATTGGAAAACCATCTAGACCTAGGTTTCTTTCCTTGCTATCATCTTAAGAGTATTTTCTACTAAGACTCTTCTAATACAAAGGTTTTAAGCTCCCTCTCATATGCTCATCCAACAGGTTTATTCTTTCAAAAATAATATTGAGAGGAGGGAGACTCTTCTAATACAGATTTTAAGCTCCCTCTCATATGCTCACTCAACAGGTTGATTCTTTAAAAAATAATATTGATTGTCCACACAGTTTTAATCCAGAAGTTTTTCCAGCATAATATTGATTGTCTAAAATAATCCCACTACCTGCCGTTGTGAGAACCAAAGATCCTAGGAATGTGTTAAGCAGGTCACTGTGATCTCATGGTTTTCATGTAACTCGTTATTCTATCCAGCCTCGGACAAGAAATAAAAGAATTAACTTTATCCTTTTTCCCCTTAAAATAAGCATGAAAATCTTGGTGATTTGGTTTGCTTTTCATTCCCAATAAATTATGGACCACTTCTAGTATTTATCTTCTTCAATGTTCATAGTTTCCAACTCAGTATTTACTAAGATTTTATTTGTTGGTAACCCGTAACTCCGCCCTGCCCTGACATGTAGGCTATGCCCCCTTCCTTGTCTAGTTTATCTAAATAACACTCTCATCAATAATCTAGACCGATTAACTAAATTGGTTGAATAAATCTTAGCTCTATTATTTAGAGCCTTTATTGAAATTCTTTGTTTTTCCTGGGGAATGGGGAAAGGTAATTCCCCGAGAAAAACAAAGAGCCTTTATTGAAATTTTTTGTTTTTCTTGGGTAAAGGTAATATGATATCACTTTTCCCCGAGAAAAACAAAGAATTTCAATAGAGAAACTAAGGTTACTAATAGCAAGGCTAAAGTCTACAAATTCCTTCATCCCGCCAATGTCTAATTCTTTCAATGAAGTCTCACAAAGTTCAGTATTGAATCTAAATGAGATGTTTACCTTTGGAGTATTTGTACTTTGCATCGATCCCTCAAAAACTACAAGCTAGTAGTCTAAAACTGTTCCTACCAGGATCACTCTACAGGCCAAAGTACAAAACTATTCAATTGTTCTCTCTGAGAATTAACATTGTAAAATCAGGTTGCTACAAAATCCCTTCCTTACTTGCAGTAGGTCCAAGTATAGATTTATCACTTAAACAAACAAATTGGTAAACACTATCGGCAACAAACATAAAAGAGAAAACAAACGTCTGCTTAATTTATCTTATCAAAATTGATATATTTCCAACCCTAAATTTACTAAACTGTATTCAGTGCTTTAGGGATTGTTATTCTTCAAGCTCCCAAGACGATGGAATCCAATGCTTAATTTGCAAGAATTTGCAATCATGCTCAGTTTCCAAATTATCATATTTAGACATTGAAGATTCAAGAAGAGAAAACATTTTATCGACTCTCAATTGCCCTCACTTGATCTGAGCTTGATCCTTATCCAAAGATACTCAGTATATAAAGCATCCACAGACAAGCAAATAGAAGAAGTATTATTACTCGAGCCTCAAGGTAAACCCCATACAAGATTAATGAAGATATAAAAACCATTCCAGACAAAAATAAATAACTATTAAAAATCATTTGATAGAAATATAAAACTGAGCCCAGGAAAGGAAAAGAGAAAAGTCTCTGTTACATAACTCTCAAAGTCAAATTAAAGAATGATTATTACATGAGTCCTATTATATGAAGAGAAACTATCTGAAGCCTTACGAGGACTGTTAAAGTTTGCAGCGGAG
>SNQJ01S0017632.1:59141-73256 GCA_010110895.2 Picea sitchensis | reverse complement strand
TGCTCTAACACAGTGTAAACAAAGACATGAAAGAAACTGGCATTCATAAGGCAAGAAGTCTCAAAAGTCCATACATAACTAGGTTATCAGTGCTTCATTAAAACTTTACAACCGGGAGCTCTGCTCAACCATCCATCCTTTTCAAAATAGAAAGACTAAGCCTATATACTCTGAAAAATTTGCTTAGAAGCAGCATCTCAGGGATTTCAATGGTTGTCATCTCCTCAATCAAATCTGTCCTTTGTTCCCCTGTCATACTCCTCTTTAATTTAGCATGGCTCGTGCCAGGGGGTAGCTGAGCCCTTTGAATGTTGAACTGGCATGTGCAGGTTCCTCTGGTGAGTTGGAGACTCGGCGTGGCTTTCCTGAAGAGAACCGGTACAAGGGACCCTCCTCGGTCAACTTCATCCGGGACCTCCATACTCTGCAATAAATGGGTGACGCGAGGTTTCACCCACCCTCTTTCTCCTTTATCCATTCTGGGCAGGTACCGAGATCCAAATCACATCGAGATGGAGTCGGCAGAGCACAGTGCCCCCCTTCTGAGGATTAATTCAGAACCTTTGGCCAAATGAAAACGAAAGCGCCCCTCTTCCAGACCTCCTTATTGATAACCAGGCGCTAAAACCATGGGCTCGACTCTGGGCACTTTCGGAGATTCGCGATTTGGGGTTTCTCGAGGTGAAGCGACGAGGAGATCTTACTGCACAAACTCCCGAACGTCGACACAACGTAGATACCTGCCGCATGTCCTTCAGATGGACGGCCTAGATATTATTTACTATTATAAAGGGGCTGTCCCCCTTTCACCCGCTCGCTTGATATGACCTGGTGCTGAGACCCTGGGCTTGGTGCCAAAGGCGCTTTCGATGTTTCACTGATCGACACTTCCAAGTGCAATGAGCGGAGAGCTCCCTATTCCCCGAAACCCCGATCCCCGATATGCCCATAGGCTGACACCTGTCCCAATTTGATTGGACAACCCAAGTCTACATTGAACCATTGGAGCCCCCTCTTGCTAAATCCCGGGCAACTTGACAGCCCTGAAAACCCGATGACCGTCGATTTTCTTTGTGGATGGTTCTTGATCGCTGAAGACAAAACTTTGCCTGCTCGCTTGCTTGGGGGGCGCTGAAATGAGGCTTTCTACATTGTGTTCATGCATTTCTCATATGATTCGCTGACCAGAAGGCCCCTCGCGCCCCGGACAAGTAATGTTACTAACATTAGGCTCCATGGGGGGTAGAGTCGTCCCCGCGATGCTCTAAGGACTCATTTGCAGTTCCAGTGCCTTGTTGTTGGGCTATGGAGTCATTTACTAAGATGAAACAATAAAAGTAAAACAAAGAACAGAAAGGACAATATTTACAAAATATAGGAGCCATGGATGGCTCAGAAAAAATATTTTTTAAGAAAATGCCTATTCACTGGGCTGTAAAAAATTTCTTCACCCTCCAAAACCCCCAGCCGATACGTGTTGTTGGAAAAAACCTCAGAGATTTTGAATGGTCTGATCCACTGGGCTTCAAATTTGCCATGTTTTCCCTTGTCTTGCTTAGGAGCATCCCATTTCATAACCAGGTCTCCTGTCTGAAATCCTTCCTTTTTGGACTTCTTATCGAAAACCTGTTTAATTCTTTGCTGATGGTCTTGAATTCTGTCCACTACCTGCTCCCTGACCTGCTGGACTTCCACTAGCTGATGAATCCTTCTGATCATGTCATTAGGCTCCTCCTGATGGTCTTGGAGGAACTTTGCTACATGAATGGCTAAATGAGAGGGGAAAACAACCTCCGCTCCATAGACTAATTGGAAAGGAGAGACACCGATAGACCTCTTCTTGGCTACTCGATCGGCCCATAGAGAAAACTTTAGTTTTGAATGCCAGGCCTTCTTGTTGTCTTCCAACAATCTTTTGATGATCCTTATCAGACTCTTGTTGGAGGATTCTGCTAAACCGTTGCCCTGTGGATAATATGGAGTGGAGTGAACCAGTTTGATTTCAAACTGCTCACAGAACTTGGCTAATGGCTCAGACCCGAAAGCGACTACATTATCAGTGAAAATTTTACTTGGGCAACCGAACCTTGTGATGAGGTCTTCCAGGAACCCAATGATTACCGTGTGGGAAGCACTCTTGGTGGGGATAGCTTCAATCCACTTGGTAAACAAATCGATAGCAGTCAAGATCCATCTGTGCTGTCCACTGGAAGCGGGGTGAATTTATCCAATGAAATCTAGGCCCCACTGCTGAAAAGGTCCTGAAACAACCACAGGATTTAGCGGCAAGGACCTGAGCTGTTGCTTTCCTACAAATTTTTGACATGGGATATAGGCTCTAACTCCTCTATGGACATCAGTGAACAAAGTGGGCCAATAGTACCCGGCTCTGAGAATTTTGTGGGCTGTGGCCTTCTAGGAATGGTGCCCTCCACACAAGCCGCTATGAAATTCAGCCATGATCATTTCGGCCTCTTGTGAATTCATGCATTTTAAAAGAACCCCCAGGGGGTCTTTCCAGTATAACACTTGATCAATCAGGCAATATCTGACTGCCTTGAGCTTCAGAGCTCTTTCTTTGTTTCTTTGCAGGCCATCTGGAGGCTGCAACTCTTGCAGAAAAAATATGACATCCCTATACCAAGGACATCGAGCCAATAAGGGCTCCCTTTGAGGGTCTCTTTCAGACGGCCGACCCTGCTGAATTCCTGAACATTCGTTTATGAAACTTACCCCCAAATCTTGGCAGTTTTCTTCAGCCAACAACTTGGCTAATCCTTGACCTTTTATCAATTTGGTAGGCCTTATTTCTAGGTCGAATTCCAGAATCTTAGCTATCCATTTACTCCTCCTCCCGTCCATGTCAGGCTGAATGAGAATATCTTTAACCGTAGCTGAGGGGACATAAGCTAAGATTTTTGATTGCAGGACATAAATTCTAAACGCCTTGAGATCCTTTACCAATGCATAGGCTTGCTTCTCCATATTGTGATATCTGACTTCGACATCCCTCAATGCTCGACTGAAATAGGCAATAGGCTGCTCTAGCCCATCCTCTCTTTTCTGTAATAAAACAGCAGCCACCATGTCAGGTGAGGCAAAGGAGAAAATAAGGAAATCCTTTGAGTAGTCGGGACTGATAAGCACAAGAGCTTCAGTCAGCGCTTTCTTTATTTTCTCAAAGGAATGTCATGATTGAGAAGTCCACTTCACTTCATTTCCTTTCCTCAACATGGCTGTTATAAGATTTACCCCCTCAACAAAGTTAGGCACAAACCGCCTCAGAAAATTAATCTTACCAAGGAAAGATTGGACCTCCTTCTTGGACCTCGGGATTGATAATGCTTGTATTGCCTCAACTCTTCTAGGGTCAGTCCTGACTCCTTCCGCTAATACTATGTGGCTAAGTAACTTTCCCTCCTGCATGGCGAACGAAGACTTCTTGGGATTTAATGAAATGCCAAAACTCTTGCATTTCAGAAAAACCTTCCTGAGATGACGACGATGTTGTTTATCAGATTTGGAAAACACTATGATGTCATCCATGTAGACGACCACAAATTTATCCTTTTCCCCAATAAAAGCTATGTCCATGGCACGCTGAAACGTCACCCCTACATTCATTAATCGAAACAACATCTTGGCGTACATGAATGTGCCCCATGGGGTGGTAAATGTCGTCTTTTCTTTGTCCTTGGGCAGAACATAGATTTTATTGTAGCCAGAGAAACCATCAATCATGGACATCCTGGAAGCTCCTGTTACCCTCTGCAGTATATGTTCCATCTTTGGTAAAGGGTAATTATCTTTTCGTGAGCTCCTGTTCAGGTTTCTGAAGTCTACACAAAGCCGGATCTCTCCACTCATTTTCCTTACTGGCACCAAGTTAGCCACCCACTCCGAATATCTCAACGGTACAATGATCTGAGCTTGAAGAAACTTCTTCACTTCCCTCTCCATGATAGGCAACAACATAGGATTGATCTGTCTCAGCTTCTGCCTAAATGACTTTGCATCTTCTTTTAATGGGATTTTATGCTCGATGACATAAATGTCATATGTTTTGAGGTCTTCGTATGTTCAAGAGAAAACGTCCGCAAATTCCCTCAAAAGTCCAATGTATTCATACCTCTGCTCCTTTGTCAGACTTCTTGAAAATTTGACATACTTGGGCTCACCCTCGGTCCCAATGTTGCACCGAATAGTACCAACGTCCTCCTCCGAGACTTCTCCTTTTAACGATACATCATTTCCATCAAAAAGTCTTTCCAAAGGAACCAGTCCTCTGGGAATATGGTTGCTGGGCAACTGTACAATGTCACGCTCTACAATCTTATTCAGAAAATTACCCCCATCGAGCTCTTCCTCTGAGATGGCGTCTTGGTCAATGTGCATTTCTGAAAATTCCTCGACAGTCTCCAATAACCTCTTGACCTCGAGATCATCCTCGAATACCTTCCAATGTTTGACGTTGTCAGGTATGGAGGGCCTGTATTTTACCTCTACATAATATTTGAATTTGGGCGACAAGGGTACTTTGAAATTGCTAGCCGATGTAGCTAAGGAATCTGCCAAGGTGTTCTCCTCTCTTGGGATGAAATAAATATTAAACGCTGAGAAGAAACTATCAATAAGGTCCCAAACCTCATTCCTGTAATTCCTGAGTCGAGGATGCTTAGCCTGATAAGAGTTCCTGATCTGCTGAACCACCAACTCCGCATCTCCAAAAACTGCTACTTCCTGAATTCCCATTTCCTTTGAGGCTCTTAGTCCCAGGATGAGAGCTTCATACTTTGCCACATTGTTGGTAGTTTCAAATTCTAATTTGTATGACAGAGATATGATTTCCTGAGCAGGTGACGCAAAAACCACCCCAGCTCCAGCACCTTCCCTGGAAGAGGCTCCATCAAAGAACATTTTCCAGACGGGAGTGATGGAGGGAGGAAATTCAGGGGAAATGGTGGACTGCTTTCTGAGTTTAAGAGGAGGGTCGGGAGCATTGGTGAGTTGTAGCACACTGGATTCTAAATCAGTGTCTAATGCAAAAATGGGATGGTTGGTAGGGTTGGCCTCATCGCTGATTATATAGGCCAGTTGGGCTTCCTTGTATAGTCTTCTATGCTCTCCCCCAAACACTGGGATAGTAGCATATGTGAGGTCCATCTGCAAGGTTCCCCCCAGTATTTTTATCCAAGACCTTGATAACATCATACCAAACTTAGGGGGGGCATCAGCTACTACAATATCCATGACCACACTTTTCATGGGCAGTTGAAACAAGGTCACAACCAAGTCCTTAATAACTCCAAGACACTGAACTCTCTTGGAGTCAAAAGAATAGAGGTCATGATATGCTCGGGTGACTTCTAGCCCTAATTCTTCCATGACGGTTTTGGGCATGAGGTTGTGAGAGGCCCCTGAATCCATCAAGCAGTTGTGCAGTACTTTATCATGTATGTTCAGGGATGTGTAGAAAGGATGGGATGAATCGTCTCTATCTTCTACCATGGGACCTAGGACAACTGCTGGCTTCTCATCTTGTAGGTTTATGGAGTCTATGGGAAGGCATGAGGCTTCAGATTGTAAAAGATCAGAAAAGCATTTTTTAAATTCATCATGTTTGATTATCTCGGTGAGGGGCACAGGGATTCTGATATTTTGAATCTCATGATCGAAATTAAAAGAAGATGTAGGCTTTGGAATTTCTCTTATTTCAGGAACATGATGGTGGACAATGGGAGAGAGGGGTTGAGCCTTATTACCTCTGTGAATTTCTATTACTTCATTAGCGGGCTTCTCTGTTCTAGTGGACTGCTCAGGAATATCAGGTGTTGTTGTCTTTTTGTTGGACCTCAGGTTGTACCTGCCTCGGCCACCGCTAGCCTTGTCTCCCTTGCTCAATTCATTCAGCTGACTATCCATGAGAGATTCCTCGTAAGATGCTTGAGTGAGATGAGGAAAAGGAGGACTGTCTCCTAAGCAGTGGATTTCAGGATCCAGCTCATATGTTTCTCTTTCTTCCTCATCGGCCACCAGATTATTCTGAAACGGGGCCTGAATTCTCTGGTCTTCTCTGTCTCTTCCCCTCTCTCTGTGCATAGTCGGAGGAGCAATATTATTTGGCCTTCTGAAACCTCCCTTGTTTTTGGCGTTATGGGGACCTTTGTATGTTTGCCTCCCTTCCACCCTCATTCTCTCCATCTTTGCAGATAGAGACTTCACCATCCTAGTCAATTCATCCACCTGAGGGTGGGGCACCAATGTGCCAGAAGTTGAGGCTTCGAATTTTCCCTTTCTTCTGTCTGCATCGGCCTTGTTCCTCAATCTGTCAACTGCTAATATGTTGGATTCCACCTCTATGGCCACATATTTCATCTGAGCTAAGGAGGTGGATCTTCTTTCTCTCAATAAAAGGCAGAAATCAGGGTCGAATGAACCAGCATAGGAAATTTGAGCAGAGGCTTCTGAGGGCTTTATCTCTGTAGGAATATTATTATACATCTTATTGAATCTTTTGGAGAAGTCAGAGACAGACTCTCTTTCCATTTTCTTCAGAGACCCAAACTCTGTCATGTAATACATGTAATCCTTCCTATCTCCCCACTGCCTCAGGAAAACACTATCCAGGGCTTCAATTCCAGCAATAGACCCGGGGGCCAGTCCCCTGGACCATTTCCTCACCTCACCATCCAGGCTCTAGACAAAGACTCTCATCCAGACTTCTTCATTTTCAATGTTTAGGTTGTCTGCATAACTGTAGAAAGCAGCCAAATGCTCTTCTGCAGTTATGTCCCCTTCTCTAATGAACTTGGGCATGTATTTCAAATAGTCTCCAGCAGGGAAAGGATTCATAGGATGGGGTAGGATTAAGGGAGCATACCTAGCAATGACTATGGAATCCATTCTATTCAAAGGGGGATTAACACTAGCCATAGGAATATTAGGTGGAGGAGAACTAGGAGGAGAAGGAGTTCGTGAAGGGGCTACTGGGAATGAATCTCGAAGTGGAGTGGGAAACAAGAGAGGATTCAAGGAGAAGGCTAACGAGCTCAAGTCAGCAGGTGCTCCTCTTCGTGCAGGAGTGGGGAAATCTTTTGTAATCCCGGGTCTACGCCAAGGAACAACTTTAGAAGAGAGGGAAGTGACAAGGATTTCTCCCTCTAATCCCGGACCAGGAGGGGAAAACTCAGCAGGAACACTCCCAAAATTCAAGAAACGAGAAACCTCTAAAGGAGGTCTATTAAGAAACTGAGGAGGAGAAAAAGGAGTTCTCACAGAAGGAGATGGAAGATTACCTGTTTCGGCGATGGAAACTTCTTTTGCAGAGCTCTTTCCTCTTCTGAGAACTTCCTCGTGGTCAGCTTCAGGTGTAGCCAGAGGCAGCTATGGATGAGACCACGTGTGTCTTCCTCTGAAAGCCACAATTGATAGAGTAGGCTCTCCCCAGTGGAGTTGTCACAATGGAGTCGCCAGGTGCACAGTAGCAATCTTCAAGTTCTGATATCTGATGCACCTTCAGAATCAACTAATATTTGTTGTTCAATCCCGGGTAAAATATTCAAATTCGTCCTCGGCAACGGCGCCAGAAATGTTAGGGTCAGAAGTCACTCCTGGATTGCTTGCAGGAGCAGAGCCCGACACCCATTAGTTTAATGCCATGATTTGTTTATAAAGGGGTGATCAAATGGAGATAAAGACTCGAGGAGATATTACTCTAACTCAGGGACTGGGTCTGGTACGTAAGTAACAAAGGAGGTCTCGACCTAAATTCAGCCAGTGGGTTGATTAAAATATGAACAGGTGGAAGACTTAGTAAGAAAGGCGAACAAACAACTTTGGGCAACAGGCTTTCGGCAGTTTGCAGAAGAAAGAATCTGAATGCAATATCCACTCGGTTCAGGGTCTCAAGAAACTGAAAGGGGACTTGACTGGATCCTCCAATTCCAAGTCACTCAGTGCTGGGAAAATCACAAGAACTGATTAGAGACAGCGCAACTATTACAGTGATCCATTACAACATCATCCTATAATAGTTACAGCTCGACTGGATCCTCCAATTCCGAGCTGCTCTAACACAGTGTAAACAAAGACATGAAAGAAACTGGCATTCATAAGGCAAGAAGTCTCAAAATTCCATACATAACCAGGTTATTAGTGCTTCATTAAAGCTTTACAACCGGGAGCTCTTCTCAACCATCCATCCTTTTCAAAATAGAAAGACTAAGCCTATATACTTCGAAAAATTCGCTTAGCAACAGCGTCTCAGGGCTTTCAATGGGTGTCATCTCCTCAATCAAATATGTCCTCTATTCCCCTGTCATACGCCTCTTTAATTTAGCATGGATCGCGCCAAGGGGTAGCTGAACCCTTTGAATGTTGAACTGGCGTGTGCAGGTTCCTCTGGTGAGTTGGAGACTCGGCGTGGATTTCCTGAAGAGAACTGGTACAAGGGACCCTCCTGGGTAAACTTTAGCTGGGATCTCCATACTCTGTAATAAATGGGAGACGCGAGGTTTCACCCACCCTCTTTCTCCTTTATCCATTCTGGGCAGGTACTGGGATCCAAATCACATCGAGCTGGAGTCGGCAGAGCACAGTGCCCCCCTTCCGAGGATTAATTTGGAACCTTTGGCCAAATGAAAATGAAAGCGCCCCTCTTCCAGAACTCCTTCTTGATAACCAGGTGCTAAAACCATGGGCCCGACTCTGGGTGCTTTCAGAGATTCAGGATTCGGGGTTTCGCGAGGTGAAGCGACAAGGAGATCTTACTGTGCAAAATATCGAACGTCGACACGGCGTAGATACATGCCACGTGTCCTTAAGATAGAAGGCCCAAATATTATTTACTATTATAAAGGGGTTGTCCCCCTTTCACCCGCTCACTTGATATGACCTGGTGCTAAGACCCTGGGCTCAGCGCCAAAGGCGCTTTCGGCGTTTCACTGATCGACACTTCCAAGTGCAATGAGCGGAGAGCTCCCTGTTACTCGAAACCCCGATCCCCGATATGTCGATAGGCTAACACCTGTCCCAATTTGATTGGATGACCCAAGTCTACTTTGAACCATTGGAGCCCCCTCTTGCTAAATCTCGGGCAACTTGATAGCCCTGAAAACCCAATGACCGTCGATTTGCTTTGTGGATGGTTCTCGACCGCTGAAGACAAAACTTTGCTCGCTCGCTTGCTTGGGGGAGCTAAAATGAGGCTTTCTGCGTTGTGTTCGAGCATTTCTCATACGATTCACTGACCAGAAGGCCCCTCGTGCCCCAGACAAGTAATGTTACTAACAGGATCCATAGTTCATTTTGTTCAGAAAACCGAGGATTGTTCTAACTAGCACAAGGGTGGATGATTTACCAGAGGAAGTTCAGGAACTGCTGGAAGAGTTTGCTGATATAATTGCGGATGAATTACCTCGTTCGTTACCACCAATTAGAAGTGTGAGTCATCATATTGATCTCATACCAGGAGCCAGTTTTCCAAACAAATCCACATACAGATTGACGCCGCAAGAGAATGAAGAGGTTAAAAGGAAGGTCCAGGAGTTGATGGAAAAATGTTTGGTCAGGGAAAGCGTGAGTCCATGTGTTGTTCCAATAGTACTCAGTCCAAAGAGAGACAGAGGCTGGAGGATGTGTACTGAATCGAGAGTGATTAACAAGATAACCATTAGGTACATATTTCCATTGCCGAGGATGGGTGATCTGATGGATTGCTTGAGCAGAGAAATGTATTTTTCAAAGATTGATTTGAAAAGTGGTTATCACCAGATCCGCATGAGAGAAGGTGATGAATGGAAGACTGCATTCGAAACCAACGAGGGGTTGTATGAATGGATTGTTATGCTGTTTGGCTTAACAAATGCGTCGAGTACCTTCATGAGGCTGATGAACGAAGTCCTGAGGGAGTTCATCGGAAAATTTGTCATTGTGTATTTAGATGACATACTGGTTTATAGTAAGACAGTGGTAGAGCATCTGAAGCATTTGGCTATAGTGATGAAAAAACTACAACAGGAGAAGTTGTTGATCATTATGAAGATGTCCTCATTCATGAAGATAGAGCTCATTTACTTGGGGTTTGTTATTTCAACAAATGAGTTGAGGATGGATCCAGATAAGGTGGAAGTGATCAAGAATTGGCCATCATCGAAGAATATTTTCGAAGTGAGAAGTTTTCACGGATTGGCTAGTTTCTACCAGAAGTTCATCAGGAATTTCAGTGGAATTAGCGCAGCAATGATGGACACAGTGAAGAAAAGACACAAGTATTTTCACTGGACTGAAGAGGTTGAGAAGAGTTTCAATCTGTTGAAGAGGAAGATCATANAGTGGATTTGCAATCGGGGCAGTCTTGAGTCAAGAAGACAGGCCAATAGCATACTTCAGCGAGAAGCTCAATGAGGTGAAAGTGAAGTACTCCACTTATGATAAGGAATTCTATGCTATTGTTCAAGCATTGAAGAAATGAAGACATTACTTGATCCTGAAAGAGTTTGTCTTGTATAGTGACAATCATGCATTGCAGTTTGTGACTCAACAGGAAAAGTTGAATCAGAAACATGTCAAATGGGTTGAGTATATGCAGAATTTCACTTTTGTGATAAAACATATTTCTGGTACTGCTAACAAAGTGGCTGATGCTTTGAGTAGGAAGTGTTTGTTGTTGCAGGAGTTTAAAGTCAAAACGCTGGGTTTTGATGATCTTAAGAACATGTACGCAGATGATCCAGATTTTAAGGAAGCGTATGAAGCATCTGAGAATCCAATTCTCAAGGACAGAAGCCAGTGGATAGAGTACCTGATCCAAGAAGGATTGTTGTTCAAGGGCAATCAACTGTGTATTCCAAAATGCTCCGTGAGGGAGAATCTGCTGAAGGAGAAACACCGTGGAGGATTGGCAGGGCACTTTGGTCATGACAAGACATTCGCAAAGCTGAATGAGTCATATTTTTGGCCGGGAATGTGAGAAGACATCAAGAGATTCATAGACAGATGCAAAGTTTTCTAGCATTCGAAGGGGAGAAAACAAAATGCGGGGTTTTATCAACCATTGCCCATACCTGAAAGGCCGTGGGATGCAATTAGCATGGATTTTGTATTGGGGTTGCCAAGAACACAAATAGGTGTTGATTCAATATTTGTGGTGGTGGATAGATTTTCCAAGATGGCACACTTCATTCCATGTCAAAAAACAAGTGACGCAACTCACATTGCGAACCTGTTTTTCAAAGAGGTCATTCGACTTCATGGGTTGCCGAGAAGCATAGTTTCAGATCGAGACACGAAGTTCATAAGGAATTTTTGGAGGACCTTATGGAAAAATATGGGAACTAACTTGTCATTTAGTTCAGCTTATCATCCTCAGACGGATGGACAAACGAAAGTCGTAAACAGAAGTCTGGGAGACTTGCTGAAAAGCTTGGTGATAGAGCACCATAGCCAGTGGGACAACATATTACCACAGGCAGAGTTTGCTTATAACGATTCGGTCAACAGGAGCACAGGGAAGATTCCATTTTAGGTTGTCTATGGCATGCAGTCGAGAGGAATTTCTGAGCTGAGAGATTCAGAGCAGACGACGACTAGGAGTGCTAGTGCAGAAGAATTCGTAGAGGCAATGAAAGAACTTCACAGTCAGGTGAAGGAGCGATTGCAGAGTTCAAGCCAGGAGTACAAACATAGAGCCGATCAACACAAGAGACAACTTTAGTTTGAGGTTGGTGACTTGATTCTGGCACATTTGAGAAAGGAAAGGTTCCCGATAGGAACATATAATAAATTGAAGATGAAGAAAATCGGGCCATGTAGGGTCTTGAAGAAGTTTGGGATGGATGCTTATGAGATTGAATTACCCGATGGGATCAAAATTTCTTTGATATTCAATATCTCAGATTTGTACCCATATAAAGCTAAGGAAACAGAAACTGGAACTAAGCAGCCTGTGATTCAGTGGACAAAACAGATGCGAGTTGCAAATAAGCCGCAGATGGAGTGCATACTAGACAAGAGGGTGAGTAAGAAGACCAGGAGGAAAGAATAATTTGAGTATCTGGTCAAATGGAAGAAACATCCAGTTGAAGATGCCAGCTGGGAGACCGAAGCAGAGATACAGAAGCATGGACAGACCGTGCGTGAACTCATGGACAGGAGCCCATGAAAAATTTTCAAGCAAGGAAGTATGATGCAGGAGCATCGCCAACATCAAGTGAGCCAACGCGGAAGCAAAAGACAGTTGGACAAGCCAGCACAAATTTTGGAATTTCCTTGAAGTTGATGCACAATATTAAATGAAGCCATTAAGAAGAAGTGCACTTGTGTAATGTAAACGGACCTTGAGCAAGTGCTCTGATCCTTTGTAGATAGAAGGCATTTATAGGAGTTAATGCAAGTAGGTAGAATTTAATTCTAGATTAGACAATTTTAGAACGCAAGAGGGAAACGGGATATAGACACCCTCATTATGTATTGTATCATTAGATTATGAAGCATTGGAGCACGAGCAGGCAGAGAGCTGTGTAAAAACACCCATGTACAGATATTTGGATTAATAGAAAAGGTTGATTCAAATTCATGGTTTTGTGTTGTTCTCTGTGTATTGATGCTGAATGATATGCTCATGAATGTTTGCTTCCTATTATACATTTGCTTTATGTGTTGTGTATATGATTTCATGTTTGAGTTTGAATTCTGAGAGGAAGGAGGAATGAGTTTCAATTGTTTCTCTATTTGAACTAGAGAATTCCTGCAAGGAGTGCAGTTGAAGTGTCTGCAAGGAGTGCGTTGACAAAGGGTTAAGATAGAGATAGCTTTTGTTCTCATCTCCATAGGAGTGCAGTTGAGCATCGGAGTCATGCAAAGAGTGCATAGGCCAAGTGAAGTCTCAGGGTTGTGAACCTAAGTGAAGCATTGATGACTACTGCTGCAGGTGTGTGCAGAGTTGAAAGACTTCAAGCACTTGAAGTGTTCGAAGGTGGCCGCAAGGAGTGCGCGCAAGAGTCTTTTCCAAGGCTCAGAGTTACAAGGAAGCTCAGGAAGGATAGGGATTTCAAATTTGTTGAAGGACAACACAGAGAAGTTGTGCCATGAATTGTTTAAGAAGGCATCGTAGGTTTGCGCCACAGGTGAACAAGTCTTCGTGGAGGAGTGCTTGGTTCATTTCGCAGAACTCATCCGGAAGAGTGGACGGTCGGTATTCTCCGAGGAGGATTCGCGATATTCTGTGAGCCGTTAGATCTCACAGAGGAGAAGGGGAGATACTGTAGGTATTCGCGAGAGGTTCAAATCTCAGGAGGGGCAGGGCCGCAGATCCGAGCCACAAAGGTCGTTGGATTTACACGTGAATTCGCATATCGGGGTTTTGTGGGTTGGAACTCCGTAAACATAGCAACAGGAATTGCGATATTCTGATACGCGATATCCTGACGACAAAGGGATAGCGTGGGGTCACAAGGGTCAGAGATGTGGACAGATGGTGCACCATATCGAGGTTTCATAGTGAGAAGTATCGAAACATATGCATTAGGATTTGCGATATTGCGAACTCCGAAATGCCGATGAGGTGAAGCATTGAAAAGTCAGAACTCGCGCGTGTGTCGGAGTTTTGGCATATCAAGATTCGTGAGTCGGAGAACCAAGTTTCTTGACATCGCGAGTGTCGAAATCACGATAGGGAAAGTCCCAATAGGAGGAGGGAAAGGTCAGCGTTGACTGTTGTCGGGTCTCGGGGGTTCGAGAGGCCTATGCTCGACTATTGAATTCGTGAAGTCACGAATTCCGATCTCCTAAGTCCAAAGAGGGGATCCCATGAGGGTTGTTGTGGGTGCAAATTTCCCGATAGGGAAATAGAAGAGCTATTTAAGATTTCTTTGGGCCAGTGGTAAAGAGAAGATCATGTGAGTTGACGTGGACCTTCCGACCTGCGAGTTGTGGAGGAAGGGCGTCGACGTCAATTATGAATTGTAATTATGTTTTATAGGATGGAGAGCCAAGTTTATATAAGCTAGTGGGCTTATTTGTTATTAGGCTAGAGAGTCTAAGTGTTAAGGTCGGGAGCCTGCTTTTGTATATGTAATCATGCAAAACATTAATAAAAATATAAACACCGCTGCGTGC
>SNQJ01S0017632.1:0-53569 GCA_010110895.2 Picea sitchensis | reverse complement strand
AAATGAAAATGTCTCCTTGGTATATATAGGAGACTAGGAGGTATAATTACAACTAATGGCCTAAATCTGACATAAATAAAATAACATTACTAATATAATATGCCCCAATTAATGGGTAATGAGCCAATATTAGGGCTTAACACGACCAGACATTTCCTATGCGGTGGGAGTGTTGAGTAGATACATGTCGACACCTGGGAAGGAGCATTGGCCAACTATCAAAAGAGTATTCAGGTATTGGTGTGGCACAAAATATTATGTTATATGCTTTCAAGGAAAACCTCGGGGTGATATTGAATTAAATGTACATGGCCTTGTTGATGCCAACTAGGCTGGAGATATGGGTCGATGGAGCTCGACTAGTGGATATATGTTCAAAATTTTCAGTGGAGAAATCCGTTGGATGAGTAAGTGACAGGTAGTCGTATCCTTGTCAACAATAGAACCTGAATACATGGAAGCCACTCATGGAAGAAAAGAATAAATATGGTTGCAAAGGCTATGTTCAAGAATTAGGTTTAAGCAGAGAGCTATAAAGATAAGTTGTGATAGTAAAAGTGTAATATTTTTGGCAAAGAACCTAGTTTATCATTCCAAGACTAAGCACATTGATGTATAATACCATTTTGTGAGAGACATGGTGGAAAGAAACAAGGTGCTACTAGATAAATTAGACACATTGGAAAACATAACCGACTCTTTGACCAAGTCTATAAGTGTTGTGAATTTCTCTTGCTGTAGAGAGGCAATGGGTATTGTTTCCCTGAGTATGTTAACGAGAGCTCATAGGTATTTCAGTTTCAGAAAATAATACAACAAGTGGGATAATGTTGGGTTGTTATATTCTTTGCAATGAAAGTCTATTCGAGGTGGATCGATTGAAATTCAAATTTGAAGGTCGAGGTGGTTCGACCGGGTAAAGACGAAGTCGAAGACATCGAAAACAAGTCGAAATTCGAGGTGGATCAACCAGGTAAATTAGAAGAAGTCAACCAACAAGATGTCGA
This sequence comes from Picea sitchensis, assembly GCA_010110895.2. Lineage (NCBI taxonomy): Eukaryota > Viridiplantae > Streptophyta > Pinopsida > Pinales > Pinaceae > Picea > Picea sitchensis. Next base: position 52,562 of record SNQJ01S0017632.1, on the reverse strand, counting down.
TAGGAGAGCATGTGGAAACTAACTGAATACTGAATGAAGGCAGACTGGTAGTCGACTGGTAATCCAACTTGGTAGTCGACCATAATAGAATCCCAAGATTCACGGGACTTTTAGCCAATTATCTGCATGGATCTGTAACCATTTTTTGTAACTTTTTTTTAGGTTTTTTCCTACTGTAAATCCTATATAGATGGCCCTTTTTAATGCTATAAAATATAATATTTAGATGATGAATGGATATTCACCAAGAGTCTGTAATTGTAGAGGTTGTTTCTCATGTAGATGTAAGTCGAATTGGCTACAGGGTTGTTCTTGTGTGAGCAAGAGGGTATGATGTTTATTTTTTCTTATGTGTGGACCAAGGTTAGACATGTAACCTTTTATTTTGAATGAATAACACAACAAGAGAGAAGAATGGTCAAGGACTGTTGGTTTTCCTGGTTTGGGTTTCTAGGGTAAAAATCTATGTATACTTTGTGTTTGTTTTGTCATTTACTTTCTTGTTTAAGATGCATATTTCTTCCTCTCTTCTAATAGGCTTAGCATGGAAGTGTGTCTCATTTCCTAACAATTGCCACAATGTTGAATCCTTTCATAAAAAATGCAAGGGTAAATATCTATGAGCCATGTCACAAGTTGAAGGATGACCTATACCATTATCCATTGTTATGGAAGTACAATAATTATATTGTTATCTTATATTATAACTTATACATGATAATCACTCATCGCACTAAGGATTATAGAACTTTCAAGAATTAGTAGAGTGGTTTGATAATAATGTATTCATGGTAGACTCCTCCATGAAAATAAATTGTAGTTTGAACAATTTAGGATAATTAGGGGTTGGGCCCAAAAGGCATCCTACTCCTCCATGGTTCTTTAGTTGTAATTAAACTAGCCACATGACTTGGAAATATATGCATCTATGGTATCCATGGTGATGCCATTATCTAAATATAAGGTTATCACTAAATATTTATTGGAGTAGATTGAGAAGTGGGGAGTTGTTGACAGACGGGAAAATTCTCTCCTTCTACAAGGGGAAAACTACTCGATCACAAGACCCAATTAGGCAAGTTTTCGTTTGGGATGGTAGTTTCCAACCGATTTTCTGGGCTTGTTTTTCCACTCAAATAGTTTTCTCTTCGAAAAGACACTTTATTTCTTTGGTATTGAATCTTATCTAACTTATTCTTACAAAATAAAAACAATACTAAAGCACTAATCCTATCTCACTAATGACAACAAAGCTAACATGTGTAAATGAAGAAGATCGATTCTTAAAGATTTCAGAAAGAATTCTTCACTTCAATAATAATTAATATATACTAATGATTTTATTAAGAATAGATATAGATCATTATCATCTACACTTTAATGATAACCAGTGATAATCTAGAAACTTTTGAATACATCAAATTGTAAGACAAAAGCTTATGTAAATGGGTTATCAAATTTCATCAATTTATCAACAACCTTCAAAGAATTGAATAGTTGTCAAACAAATCTCCGACAGCTAATATATGTCAAGCATAAGTAAAAGATAAATGACAAATTTTAGTGAAATAATTCTCTCAACTTCATCATTGTTCCAAGAATGTGCAGTTATTTACATAAAATCATAAAAAATAATCATCCATAAAAAGAACAAGTCTTAAACTTGATATGAAGCAAAATATCAGAGGATTAATAATAATTGAAATAAATAAGACTCAACAAAATTAAACAAGAATGCAAATGTTAATATTCTTCTTCAATTCAACACAAAAACTAACAACTCTATTTTTCAAGATTAAACTAAAACTTGCTAAGAATAACAAATTCAAATTCAAATTAGGAAACATTTCCAAGAGAGAAACATATATAATGAAGGATTTTTGAATAAAAATACCAAAGTTTCTTTGATATACTAGTCTATGGTCTAGAAAGAACTTAAAAGTGATTAGGCTAGAGAAATCTACCTTCTGACTCTCAAACTTTTTCCCTTTACTCTTTGAAAACTTAAATATTTATAACTTGAATGTATCTATTGCTATTTATTTCTTGCCTTAAATTCTCAATTTGAAATCTGAGAAAAATCCTCTTACAAAACTTTAAAGGAACAAAATTTCTTGTTCTTGTTGTTGTGAAATAGTCATGCTTGACACATGGTTTGAATTGCATGTTGATCGAACCTTTGTGGATCGAATTAGTAGGAATGGCGATCACCATACCATGTCATGAAAATGAGGATGAAAACCTATGTCCTTGATTTCTTTCTAGTTTTCTGCATATATGACATCAAAAACGTGATTACAAAATTTCAGTTAATTTGGTAAACAAGGATAACATAGTTAATTTTAATTTTTGAATTTGGGATATCAAAACAAAAGCGTTAATACCTTATGATCTTAACATATCATTGCAATGAGAGATATTTGGCAGAGATAGAGGTATATATGCCACCAATATTCATATATCTTGGGAATAGTTAAATATGAGGATAAATGAACTATATAGAGGAAGAGTTTTGAGAAAAATTGTTAATCCCCTGTTTTTTGTTTCTAATCCTATGTTCTATTGCTTTTTCTTCTTTTGTTGATTTTCCTCCTTGGTTTGCGCATGAGGATTTTCACTTGCAGGATTTGGTTTCTTTGTTTCAATATTTTCTTCTACTTGATTCATTTACATGCATGTTTTGTCAACAAAGTATTTTCCTTTTTTAACTACTCATTCTCACTTTTTAGAATGTTGATTTCATCAAACATTTTTAAACCTGTAGCCTCCAGGATTCATTCTCCATTTCAATAACCCTATAAATGGTTTTGAACTCTTGAACCTCATTTTTTAATCTTATAACTTGGCTCCTCTTCTCCCTTAGATATGAAGTTACAATGAATGTTGACAAAGTGATCAGATCCTCATTTAGAATTCAATACTGGCCTCCATCAAAAAATTTGTTTACAGTTATATATTATTTCTCACACTCCTTGGTTGCAAGGAAATAATATGTTTTAATAGTGTTATCTTGGGAAGATTTTGGGTCATTGATATCAAGAGGTCCTTCATCCATCAACTCCATACTTTCTATGTATTCGTATAAAATTTGTTGAGAATTATCCAATTCTGGAGTGGATATAAGGTTTGACTATGATGTTTGGACCTTATGTTTCTTTGTTGGCTTAATTGAGACTTTTTCAAGTTCATATTTTTTTCTTTTCTCTTCCTGAAACCTTTTTTCCATGGATCTAGTTGTCCTGGTTTGAGACATGTATATTGTAGTTGTATGATTTTTCCCTCATCTATCTTTTTTCACCCATGAGAAACCAAGAATTTCTTGTACATCCTCTGATCCTTTTCCTATGGGATTCATTATTTCATTAGATGCATTATTTGGACTCATTTTTGTAGTGACTTGCAACACATTCTCTATAATGACCTATGTGATCTCTTTCTTTTTAAAACCATTTTCAACTAAGAACCTATTTTATTCAATTCCCTCCTTGTGAAATTCATGTTGGACAATAATTTTGATTAGACCATAATGTTAGAGAGATTTATCATCGTTCTTCTTCCATTTCTTAACAATTTTAGACATTTTACTCATATATCTAAGCAAGCAAGAAATAAGACATATTTAATGGTTTATCTCCCTGAATATGCAATAAAGTTCTGATATGGTAGAGATAAATAAAACTGAAATTCTCTTTGCAAGTTATGTACTTCTAGATAAAAAAAATAGATCTTTCCATGGATCTTTTAGCCAGGCCTTGGGTACCCTGCAACCCAATTCAGTTTTTTCCTTTTTATTAGAAAAGGGGTCTAGGATTTGGCATCAATCGATTTATTCTTGAACCATTTTTCTCCTAATTTAAAAAGGAAAATAAAGTATGTATAAATGTTACCATTAACCTTTGAAAAACCTCACTTTGCAATCACACTTTATTCTTCAATGAGGATTTTAGAATCTTCATGTAGAAAATTGGATTACTCCTTCGCAGACCCTATCATACAAATAAGAACTTATGAGATAAGTCAAAATTTATGATTGAAAATTTATATCAATTCTAAAGTTATGATTTGATTAGTTACTAAGAAAATTTAATAAATCTTCTAATTACCAACATTTTCTCGAACTAGCAACTCTTAGTTTTATTTATTTTAGAGAGAAACTCCTGAAAGAAAAGAATTAGTACATAATGTACTAATTTATTTTATTGTGGTGTCAAAGAACTTATTTATATTTTAAAGATATGTTTTCTAAGATTTAATGGAATCATCTTATTGAAATTTCGAAAAGGCTTTAATAGTTTCTGTAGCAGTCACAACAAATGGTGATGCACTGAAAGAAGAAGTTATATTTGATATAGAATATATAAGGGTTTTATCCAAATTTCACTCAATTGTTATAGAAACACAATGCTTGATATCTAAGAATGGTCTTACCTGTCCTTAATATTATGTTCTTATAATAACATTTTACAAGAGCATAAAAGATAGAATGCAATAGCAAGCTTCAAACTAGTTATGAAATTATATTAAAGGCTTTGTTTTTACACTCACCAAAACTTTGCTTACTTGTGTTCCACATCTCTCTTAGACCTGACATTGCTTCGCTGCCCACAAGGGTCCATAGCCCCAACGAAGGTGCCTTGGTATCATACAAGTAGTTCCCCGCTACCAACGAGTGCCCATAGCCTAGATGAATTTTCTTGTACTTCCAACACTTTAAAGTCATTCCATCTTCTATTTCATAATTTATAGTATTTTAAATATATTTATTTAAGATATTGGTTTATGTAATGAGTGTGATGGAAGCAGGGTGATACGAGAGGTATTTTGATTGGAAAAATTCAAGTGGATAAAAACTAAGACTAATATTTTTCTTCCACTTCTAATTATCATTATTGCCACCTTTATTCATAATGGATGAGGCTCTTATAAAATATTTACATAAGCTTTGAGATGTTTGGACGTTTTTTATATTTGATATCAAATAAATATTTCATTAAAGATATAGCGATCAAAGGAATACCCTTAAAAATTTGAAATCAAGATATGACTTCGTGTTTATTACATAATGTAATGAATGATACCACAAGAAAGAAGATGAAAAAAAAAGAATTTACAATATGTACAAATAATCATTTTGCATGACTAGGCAAAGTATTTTTTAAAAAATTGTCCATTGATAGGGATATTTTTAATTTATTCATTTAAAGTTTGTAAAATAAATGTTTATGGGCCAAGTTTTTTGGAAATAATAAATGGTCCTAACCAAAGGTGTTGAAATTTGGTGTTTTTTCCCTTTCCTTCGTGAGCTTTGTCCCATTTCAGGACTAGATCTCCAATTTGAAATTTTTTGTCATTAATTGAATGTTTTTCAAACCATCTCTTGATTATATTTTGATGTTCACGAAACTTTTCTTTGGTTTTTTTCACATTCTTCTTCTAAGTTAAATAATGTATCAATTCTCATTTACATCTTAGAACAAGGTTCTTCTTGGATAGACTAGGCTAACTGTAGATTAAAAAAAAAATATGAGGAGGTAGAATGGCTTCTTTCCCATACACTAAGAAATAAGGTTAATTCCCTATTGACTTCTTGGGGGTTACTCTATCTTCCCATAATGAATTATAAAGTTGTTTGTGCCAATTTATTTGGTGTTCATGAACAATCGTTTTTAAGATTGGAATTAAATTTTTATTCATTAATTCAGCTAAACCATTACCTTGGGGGTATAAGTTTGTAGAATACTTGATTGTATTCCCCTTCTCTAGGTAAAACTCAGTTATTTTCAGGGATGAAAAGTATGATGCATTATCAAAATCTAAGGAATTTGGAACACCAAACCTAGAAACTATGAATTGATTAAGGAAGGAGATCACATGTTCTTCATTAACTTATTTAAGAGGACTAGATTTAGTCCATCATGTAAAGTAATCTCTCGTGGTCATAATATATTTGTGGATTTTTGAAGAATTAGGATTGATTTCTCCAATGATGTCTAGGCCCCACTACTCAAATGGACCTTCAACTTCAATAGGTTTCAATGGCATTGCAGGTTTCTCTTCCCTTCCAACAGATGTTTGGCATAATTTACATTTCCTAGCATATGAATAAGAATCTTAGAATAAGGTGGGACAATAGTAGTTGTCCCTAAGAATCTTGTGGGAAGTTGTTTCTCCACCAAAAATTTTGGAATACCAAGGGGGTGGTGAATCCGTATGAGCAATTTTACCACTTTTAATGACAATATATGTGTTAAATTTATCAGAAATATATCATTAATATATTCTCAATGTATAATGCACATATAAACATAATCAACATCACATACTATACTTGTTACACCTCAAAATCACTCATTGCAATGATGGCTAGTGTCGTTGTTACAAGTGTCGCATATTGGTCACAAGTGTCACAAGTGTCACAAACATCACACTATTATCTTGCCTATTTTGTCTCTCTAATGACATCATAAGGACACTTAAGACACCTCAAATGCTAGTTTTGAAGAGGAGAAATCAATTGACAAGGAGTACAAGCCTTTTGCCACTGGAAAATCCACTGAAAAGTCAAATTTGGAAGGGAGCGCTCCTCTACATACTGACAGGGAGCGCTAGCGCTCTGTACCCTCTTCTAAGGGAGAGTTCCAATGCTTTGTGACCCTTTTGAGGGAGCGTTGGCCTTTTATGGGCAGAATTTGGTTTGTTGGAGGAAATCAGGGAAGAATCCCCTCAATCTCTGAAGGTGGTTGGATTCGAATCAGAGTTAAAGGCATGATCTTAGGGAAGATCCACAACTGAAGGAGAGGAATCCTCAACTTATCCCAAAGATCTCTCAAGTGGTTGGGCCTCTCAAAGCTTATATAAGGAGGTCTTCTCATGGTGAAATGTACATGACATGATAGAGATTGGAGATACCAAACTTATGATCTCATGAGTGGTATTGACATGGTAGAGAGACATTGTAAAGAATCTAACTTATGATCTCATAAGGGAGATATCATTGAAGCATCAACATTCTGTGTGTGGATTATTTGAGCAAGGGTCTGGACAAAGGGATCTTGGTGAAGCTGTTGCACTACATCCATGGCTGTAAGCAACACTCTGTTCTCATTAATATAAATTCATGCTTGGCCTATTTCCTTTAAATTTTGTGTATATGAACTTGTTTCTTTCATAGATTCGTTATAAATCTAATCATAGTAGAGTAGGAAGTATTGTTTTTGTTGCTTATTATACCACAAGACCTTCAACTGAACTTGGAGATCAAGATCATCCTGGAGCGAGCAAGGACAAACGTCGATAAAAAGGTACTTGCCTTTCTTCCCTCTTATTTTTTGATAGTTTAGCTTTATGATAAAGGAATGTCAGTGTCCATAATAGCACTTTCTGTCTTGGAGTTAGGGGTCTAGCATCCAAGAGAAAATGAACTTGTCTGCAGGGGGATTCTCCTATAACAAAAATTGGTGACTCCACTGGGAAGGAGCTTTGTTTTTTGTTTCCTTTCCTAGATCTTGTTTTGGCCCTTTTCCCACTTCTTGACCTTCTCCATACTATATTTGATTCTTAGATCTGATTGATTGGCTCTTGATTTCATCACCTTCAAGTTGATTGACTAAGTTTGCTTGATTTTTTAGACTTTCTGGGCATTTTTTTCTGAATTTTGAGAGCCTAGCGCTCCCTTTCCCTTGCTATCAGAGCGTTGGCGCTCCCTACTGGCTTTACATAGAGCGTTGGAATGCTCTAGTGCCCTTTACACCAGAGCGCTACCCCTTTTCTGTGAGAAATCTTCCAGGGTTTTCGCTCTCTGAATTTCTTTCTTTCTTTTGGCACTTGCTTAGAAGTTTTACAACCTCGATACATCTTGGTCTTGGCCTTCAACACCTTGCTTTCTAAGAATTGATCACCTTTTTTTTGGAATTTTGACATTTTTCTTCCTTACCTTGAAGTCACTCTTTGTATTTGACAATTTAGAGTCAATTTGTTGTTTTCTTCTCATTTATCTGACTGAGTGAAAACTTTTGTAAGGAGATTCAAAGGTATTTTGTACTTTTACTTTTGATCTTTGAGGTCATTTTCCCAAGCAATTAGTTTTGACTGGTTTCTCTTTCTCTCTATCTTTTCTTGGATTATTCTCTGCATTTTATTGTCTTCCTTGAATGCTTTCCTTTGAAGTAGTGGAATTGCATGTTTTTTGACATTTTGGGACATTGTGCATCTGTAATGATGAATGTTTTATCCTTCTCATAACATAACTTTCATCGAAATGAAAAGATTTCACATTCATCTCTTTTCATAACCTTCGAGTCAATCACAACACCATATTGTCCACGCCATTTTCCTTTTGAGTAACAACAACCTTTAAAAATCAAACGCTAAACTAAAAATTGATTAGACATTTTTACATTTCCTGGTAGAAAACCTACGTTAGATTAGTTGTAGGGATTTGGAATAGGTGTGAAAGATAACTTTCCAAATCTGCAAACAAACATAGGATCTTGTGTTAGGGAGCGGTGAAATGTAATTGTTGCATTTTGTCCTGGGAAACCCTTCTCACACAAGGGTCAATCATGAGGTCACATTAAGACTGACAGAGTCACTCACCCTGCTTTATTGGTCTTGGTGTAGATATTTCACGTATTATGGAGGTCACTTGAAGGTATACCCACAATGATGAGTGGAAGCCTTTCAAGTTGATTTTGGGCTAGATACCCTACCCTTGCGCATGGATCAGACTATCGATTGTTTCCCCAGGCATCATTGTTGTAGTTGGTAACCTTAGTGGCCTATATCTTTAGGGTATTTACACAAGGTGACTATGGAGGGGCAAGTCTTCACGGTACCTGGAATTGACATTGGCCAGACTCACTCGATCTCCTTGGAGGGTATACCCACGACTATGTGTGGGAGCTTGCACCAGGGTGTAAGTCCATTAAGTAGGTCATCAATGTAACTTTTCCACCCTCTCTATCTCAACCCTTTCTTACTTTGTTCCCGTGACATTGGATTTCATCACCAACTAGTGTGCTCATTGTGAGAAGGTTTTGTTTGCTTGCTTTCCTACTATATTTTTAGCGTGTGATGTTTGTTCTCCCTAGCAGAATCTAGGTTGGATCTTTATTTTTATGGCGTCAGTTCCCAGAATGACCAATGAAGGAACCCCTTTGCCGAGGGAACCTTTTGTTTTTCCTTCTTACAGAAACGTTGGTCCTCCTTACATTGCTACTTTGAGCCTTCCAGGTCTCACAATTGGGTTACCGGTACAGTTTTTTTCCACTCCGGTGATATCGAATGTAGGTGCTTCAGATGTAAACACACCACCCACACATCAAACTCATGTCAAACTTTCTCCTTCTTCACCTGTTAATTCTCCTTCCATTTCTCCTTCTTCTCCTAGTGAAAGCTCTAAAGCAAGTAGCCAGATTGATAGGAAGAAGAAGAAACGAAAAAGAGAAGAAGAAGAACCAGAAAGGGACCAAGCCTCCAACTACATCAAATGTTGGATCTAAGCAACCAACTACTGTTAATAGTACTGGGAGTGTGGATGAGGTCAATAAGATTAAAATGAAGAATCTGAAACCCAAATTCCCTTACAGTCTTTGTAAGGGTGATCACTTTTTGAGGGATTGCACTGGTATTCCCAAGGTCTTAGAAGTGTGGTCCTCCACGTCATCATCCCCTGCTAGACATGTTGGTGACACCCCGTCAACTAGTGACGTTAAGGTTGGTAAGAAGAAGACAACTGTCAATTTTCCTTGCATATTATGAAAAGATGATAATTATTCTCACCTTTGTCCTCATATGGACGAGGCTTATTCTCTTTTGGAAAAACTTAAACTTCCAAAAGGTTATCGTAATATTTCCCCCAACCCATCGTTAGTTGATACAATTGTTAATCCGGTTCCATCCCCAGTCAATCTGGTTGATTATGTGGTCAATCCTATTTCATCCTCGGTTGAACCACTCACCAAAGTAGTTGATCTAGTTCCGTTATAGATCAGCCCCACTTTTCATATGGAAAGTGAAACCCAAGTGACTGATCCAGTCCCTTCATTGTTCAGTCCCACCCTTCATCCAAAGAGTGTCAAAGTGGTCGATCTGACTCTGCCATCAGTCAATCCCACTCCTCCTCTGATGAGTGCCAAAGTGGTTGCTCCAGTTACTTCATCGATCAATCCCACTCCTCCTTTGAAGAGTGCCAAAGTGGTTTCTCTGGTTAGATCATCGGTAAATCCCACTCCTCCTCTGAAGAGTGCCACAATGGTCAATCTGGTTCCACCATCAGTCGATCCTACTCTCCCTATAAAGAGTAAACCCGATTCTGCCCACGGTTTTCTTGTTGATACAGAATCTACCGTGCTGGGGGGCATTCCTATTTTTTCTTTTAAAAAATAAATATTTTTTAAATATTCATTGATTTTAATTTTTTTTTATCAATTTTTGTACTAGATGGAGAAAAAGGATAAGGGTGGATGAAATGAAGGTTCAAAGATGAGACCTAAAAAAATACTCGAATCGACATCTATGATATCTAGAGAAAGACTCGACCTGACAGGAGAGGTGACTGTTTCATTTTTTAACGAGATTGACACAATAAAAGAACTATGCTTAGGGCTCCGGGTTCAATCCCCAGATTTTTGTTTCATTTTTTAATGAGCTTGCTATAGAGAGGAAAAATATTCTCAAAGCTTCTGTTTCATTTTTTAACGAGCTTTCCATAGAGAGCGAAACTATGCTCATAGCCTCTGTTTCATTTTTTAATGAGCTTTCCACAGAGAGGGAAACTATGCTCGTAGCCTCTGTTTCATTTTGTAATGAGCTTTCCATAGAGAGGGAAACTATGCTCGTAGCCTCTATTATATTTTTTAACGATCTTGCCACAAAGAAGAAAAAATATGCTCGTAGCCTCTTCTTGATCATGGCTTCCAAGAGGATAACACTCTAGAAGGACACCATGTCAAGGGACAAAACACGGTCATGGCTTCCAAGAGATCTTCACTGGATGGAAGAAGAATGCTCCGGAAGGAACACAAGTTGAGGGTATCGTCAGGGGTAAGGAGATTAGGCTCCAATAGCCCTACCGAAGAAATCACCATGTCAACTACCGGATCCAAGTCATCAGAAGTTGAAGTCATGGGAGACAACGCCACATAATTGACTTGTGGAAGGGGTGATACCGACTGCATATAAGAACCGTTTAGGGAGTTCATTGCGTTGATGGTCAAGTCAGGGACAACAAACGAAAGTTGATTAATAGTCACCATTATTCCATCGTGAGGGAAAGACATCACACACAAAAAAGTGGACACAATAGCCTTCATGGCATAGACATAATCTCTCCCAAGGATTAAATCGAAATCCAAGGGGTCCTGGACTACCATAACATCAATAAATACAGTTTTCCCTCCCAAAGTTACAGGAAACTAAGGAAGGATACCTAAAGGGTGACTGGTTCTTATGTTAAAAGCGATCAGAGTTTGGGTAACCTGCACAAGCTTAGGATAACCCAAATCTTTCCAAGCAATAGAGGAAAAAATACTAATGGATGAACCTTCATCTATCAGCGTATGAGGAATGTCTCGACCACAAAATTTTACTAGAATATTGAAAGGAACGTGAGAGGGAAGACGAGGTCCAGTTAGCACACCCTAATAAAAAAGGATGGCCTCATTACTTGGAGGGGTTTTCACAAAAATTAAAAAACCCTTATCCTTTTTCTCCATCTAGTACAAAAATTGGTGACAACCTCAAAGTCGGTGAATGAATTGAAGCTTGGGGTTCATGTCTCCAGCCTTTGATGATCATTCTGGAGTTAAGCCACTATATTTTCAAGCTAGATTCATAATAAAATTTAATTTCATTTATCCTTATCCTTTTCTCCATCTAGTACAAAAATTAATAAAAATTAAAATTTAAAGATGAGATCTAACAAAATATTTTTTAAAAATATTCATTGATTTTAATTTTTTTATCAATTTTTGTACTAGATGGAGAAAAAGGATAAGGATAAATCAAATTAAATTTTTATACTAGATGGAAAAAAAAATGAAAAAATTCTTATCCTTTTTCTCCATCTAGTACAAAAATTGGTGACAACCTCAAAGTCGGTGAATGAATTGAAGTTTGGGGTTCATGTCTCCAGCCTTTGATGATCATTCTGGAGTTAAGCCACTAGATTTTCAAGCTAGAGGCATACCAAGCTTAGTCTTTGTTCCTTATTGTGCTCATAAATAGATGAGAAGATAACCGAGTAGACTTTTATCACTTTTTTGGACTCATAAAGGTTATACAAAAAAGGAACCCCCTGGAGTCTCCTTTAAGCTCTTTTCAAACTCTCTAAAAGTTAAAAGATTTCTGAGTGATCTTTCTTCCTTTCACACTCGTTAAAAGGTTTGAAAGGGCATCTTTTGAGTGATAATTTATCTCTTTTTCAGCCTCATGAGACTAATATTAGGAAGAAGGACCACATTGGAGTCATCTTTAAGTCGTTTTCAGACTCTCTAAATATGAAAAACCATCGATTTTACCTTCTCCAGACTCATTAAACAATCATACACTGAAGGGTCCATATGGGAACGAACCCTTACTTCTTCCAGTTCGTTAAACAAAGGAAGAGGAACTTACCAAAGGTGAGTTATATCGAGCATGTGTTACCCTCCTCGAGCTCGTTAAATTAAAAATAGTTACTGATCTATTTGGATGGGGGAAAAATTGAAGGAAGCAAGCCAAGCAGTTTTTGAGAACACTACGAGTAACTCTTACAGTCGCCCTTGAACACAACACTTTGTCTTTGCACAAATTTTAATCCACTGAACCTCTGCACTGAGCCAATCCTCTGAGTTTCTCTTAATCCTTTGGGTCACATGACGTAATTCACAGTATCCATTTCATTATCAATTTTTGGTCCCTGTTTGTTTCTGTTGTTGCTGCTGAGTGTTCAAGGGAAGTATCTTCCTCGAGATTCAACCACCAAAAATATCATGTTTCAATACTTGTGTTAGTCCATGTTCATTTGATTCACCAATTAAATCTCAATTTCAGTTTCATTTCATTGATGGGGGATACACCAAGGCCCTCCTTCGACAAGTCTATTCCTGTCGACTTCAACACATTATCTAGGAACTAGACTTAGAAACCGGTTAGTACCTTGGGACCTGCATGCCTCAATGACATGCCTCCTCATGTCTGACAGTGGGCTTACATCATTGACCTATGATCAGATGATTCCATGGATGTTCGACTTTATCTCATCTATTCACATTCATCGAAATGTACTAGAGTACCCTGGGAATCATTGACATCAATGGTGATCTCCCTCGCACTTGTTAATAGTTTACCTCATTGACCAATAATCAAGTGGTTTCTACCATGTTCGACATCATGACATCTATTCACATGGTTAGATTCGTACTACATCATGATCGGTAAGAAGACCCTGGGTTGAGTTATCACTCATATATATAATTTTCCAAGGTTGCGAAGGAGTTCTTTTGAGCTATGACACATATACTGTCACATAGATCCACTTTGTATTGGTCGTGGCTATGTCTTGTCATATCATAGATCCACTGTGTATTCTTCGTGGTTACGATCAGTTTAGGTCATAGGAGTATAGATCCACATTTTATCTTTAATGGCTATACATTTTATCAATATAATTATGGATCTGTAGTGTATTTTATGGCGGCCATACCTAAAAAGTCTTTATCACTCAAGCATAGGTATGCCTGCCTTGGGTTTGAAACATGTCATTAATGTTTGTTGGATGTTTGTGTACAACTTCTATCAGGTTCTCTGTGTCCGTACCCTTTCTTGAAAAATTCTACAAAGTAATTCAATCATCATCGTCTTCTGACTTCGCACTTTGGGGGGTAATATGTTACACCTCAAAATCACTCATTGCAATTATGGCTAGTGTCGTCGTTACAAGTGTCGCATTTTGGTCGCAAGTGTCACAAACATCACACTATTATCTTTCCTATGTCATCTCTTTAATGACATCATAAGGACACTTAAGACACCTCAAATTCTAGTTTTGAAGAGGAGAAATCAATTAACAAGGAGTACAAGCCTTTTGCCACTGGAAAAGCCACTCAAAAGTCAAATTTGGAAGGGAGAACTCCCCTACATGCTGTCAAGGAGTACTGACACTTTGTACCCTCTTTTGGGGGAGCGTTCCAACAATCTGTGCCCCTTTTGAGGGAGCGCTATCCTTTTATGGGCGTAATTTGGTTTGATGGAGGAAATCAGGGAAGAATCCCCTCAATCTCTGAAGGTGGTTGGATTCGAATTAGAGGTCAAGGAATGATCTTAGGAAAGATCCACAACTAAAGGAGAGGAATCCTCAACTTATCCCAAATATATCTCAAGTGGTTGGGCCTCTCAAATCTTATATAAGGAGGTCTTCTCATGTTGAAAGGTACATGACATGATAGAGATTGGAGATACCAAACTTATGATCTCATGAGTGGTATTATGAGTGGTATTGACAGGGTAAAGAGACATTGTAAAGCATATAACTTATGATCTCATAAGGGAGATATCATTGAAGCATCAACATTCTGTGTGTGGATTATTTGAGCAAGGGTCTGGACAAAGGGAGCTTGGTGAAGTTGTTGCACTACATCCATGGCTGTAAGCAACACTTTGTTCTCATTAATATAAATTCATGCTTGGCCTGTTTCCTTTAAAGTTTGTGTATATGAACTTGTTTCTTTCATAGATTCATTATAATGCTAATCATAGTAGAGTAGGAAGTATTTTTGTTGTTTGTCATTATACCACAAGACCTTCAACTGAACTTGGAGATCAAGATCATCCTGGAGAGAGCAAGGAAAAACGTCGGTAAAAAAGTACTTGCCTTTCTTCCCTCTTTTTCTTTGATATTTTAGATTTATGATAAAGGAATGTCGGTGTCCATAATAGAACTTTCTATCTTGGAGTTAGGGGTCTATCATCCAAGAGGAAATGCACTTGTCCACAAGGGGATTCTCCTGTAAAAATACTAAGCACACTAGAATCTACGTGGAAACCCAAATGGGAGAAAACCACAAAATGTTTTCTTATATATCAATTAATACTTTCATTAGAAGAACCAACTTCCCAATTCTTTAGTTTCAAATGAAAGGAGGATACGACCCCCTATTTACAGGGTCCAAATTGAAGGAAGCTCCAACTCCCTGTGTTCTCCATCACCAACCAGAAGGAGACTACAACCCCCTTTCCTTGCCTCGTCCTACAACCCTAAAATATACGTGTACATCAATTGTCACTACCATAATCATTGCCACTATCACTGTCACTATCACTTTCATTTTCGTTGTCAACCTGTCACTATCCAACCTATCACTCTCATTGATACTGAACCATATCCTCTCACATGGATCATATACCAAGGACACCTCTCAAATAGATGGGTAACATCACCAACACATGCCTCGACCAATAATGCACCAAACCATCAACATGTACCCTACCAAGCATCAACCATGTACCATAACATGTACAAAACACATGCATTAACCATTCACCAACACATGTACAAAAACAAGTGCATCAACAATGCACCAACACATGTACCATGTACCTCAACCATGTACATAAACCATGTACATCAATCATCAATTGTGTACCAACATATGCATCAATGTATAAACCAAAACCTAAAGCATGCATCATCATCAACCAAGATGATATACCAAGTATATGCATCAAGTATATTCTAATATCACAAAGATGTGCCTCTAAAAATGAACCATAACAACCATATACAATGTACCAAGGACATATCTCAAGCATAAAACCAAAGCATGAACTTCAACCATACGCAACCATAAACCAAACGGGGCCTCCAATATATGCCTTAAGCATGTGCGATACCATCCATGAAACAAGTCTAATGAACTATCGCATCAGCCATGTATCAAACCCTCACTGTTATGCAGCCTTGACTTGTACCAATATCTTCAACAATAAAAATCAACCAAACTGACTCAAACATGTACCATATGACATTCTTCATGCATGTACCACAAGATATGCCATAAACCATGTACTAAAAATATACCAAAACTCTCAATATGTGCATCAATCATAAACCATAATCTCCAAAATATTACCAATCCATGCCACCAATATGATCCATAATATTACCAAGATATAACCCTCAAAACTTACACAATGACATACCTCATAACATGTGACAACCTTGCTGCATAATCATACCTTGCTGCAACTTGGAACAAGCATCCCCTTTACTTTACCTCATCCTTGCTACCTCATATTTGCCAATAGATAAAGTGTTCACTAGATAGATGTTCAATGAACTTATGTGTGAGAATGAGAGACTCTTGATGTGTATTTATACTCTTCCATTTAACTAATTTTCAACCACTTTAACCTTAATTAATTTCTTGTTGTAACCACTTTACCGTTAATTAATTTCTTGTTACAATTTTTTTACCCTTTCACTATTTTACCCTTTTTCCTAATTTTAGGGTAATAATTGTTTTACCCTTATTCCTAATTTTAGGGTCATAATTGTTTTACCTTTTTCCCCCTAATTTTAGGGTCATAATTGTTTTACCATTTTTCCTACTTTTAGGGTCATAACATTTTTACCCTTTTTCCTCATTTTAGTTTCATACATTTTTACCCTTTTTCTTAATTTTAGGGTCAACTTGTACTTTCTTGTTGCAACTACTTTACCCATAATTAGTAAACTCATAATTTCTTTGTTACAACTACTTTACCCATAATTAACTTTGTTTTGCAACAAATTTGACTAGCAAACTTATTGAATACTTTCTATATGCTTCTAGAATAATTGACTTCTTGTTGACCTTCTAGGAGATTCTAGATTATTCTTGAGGGTCTCCAATCTTTACAAAACCATATCTCCTCAACCGTAAGGAGCCATGTGATGTACCACCTATCATAAAAAATGACATGACATGTACTATCCATCCATGACAGTCTTACTTACAAATACATTTAACTTCATGTATTTATTCCTTTATCAACTATGGGTTCCATTACCATACCTTTGGGGCTACATGTAGACTTCATCAAATTCACCCAACACATATGTTGACATCAATCACTCCATCAATGACAACTAACTATCCATCTATCTCAACCACATCTCTAGGGATTCTGGAATTCTCCAAGGGTTGACATCAATCTCCAAGGGTTGACATCAATGACAACCAACTATCCAAACCAACTGTCCAACAACAATTTCCTTTCACTGGTTTTTCATGAAGTTGGGCCAAGACCTTATCTACATAATTTTTTTCAAGGTATCTTAAAAACATGTTATTACTTCTTTCTAAAAATAGCTCCATAAATAACCTTGTATTTAGCTATTTGTTTCCTTAAAACTTTTCTTTTATTAGGCTCTAAAGATTCAGGAGAAGAACCATGAGTCAAATATTACTTAATATCATTATACCATGAAAACATTGGTGTTGGAACATATAGGACATCATTTCTCACCTCAAGTTCATTTTCCCATCCACTTTGATCACTTACCTAAGAGTTCTTTGAATTGGATACTAATTTGCACAAACCTTATCCTTTTACAATCTTTGTTGGATTGATTTCAAGGTCATATGTTGGACACAATGACCACACTGAGGGGGGGTGGGGGGGGTGAATCAATATGTGGATCTTTTTACACTTCTTTCAAAATTTTAGTTAGCAACCACTTCAAACATTATTATTCATTAATAATTAGATACTTGCATATATGAAAAAAATTCATCAATAAAAGTTAACATTAAACCATCACCATAATGAACACAAAGAACACCAAATATATGTGTAATCTTGTGTATAATGTGTTACATCAGACTACAATCTCTAGGGTTTATCAGTACCAACTGAAAAGAGAACCAACTCCAAGAGAGTACCAACTCTCAATACAAGACCCATCTTACATATCTTGGCACCAACTGAGATGTGAGGAATCCAACCCTCAAGTACAAGACCCAACTTGTAGAAAGAAAAGAATCTGTCAAATATTTTCTACAGGTTCGTGACTTGTATATGCTTCAACAAGCAGGTATTTGTACCCTTATTAAATGCAACTCACAATTTTGTTCACCTCTTTTTTTTGCAACTCGTGGATTACTACAAAACCCTCCTAGTTTCATTGTTACTTCCTCTATCACAACTCTATCACTTTCATTGTCTCTATCACAATTTTTTCACTGTCTCATCAATTTGTCTTTGATCATAAAAACTTGTGCCATAGAATACATCAAGTGTATACCAACATACATACTATCTCATTCTTCTTGCAAAAATCAAAAGATACATCAACAATGAATAGTGAATCATGAACTAAATCATCAAACATGTACAACCTTTTCCATATACCATATCATCAATAATATGCAGATTCGTACCATGTCATCAATGAAGCATCTCCAACAACCTATGCATGTCCCTCATGCATACATCATCAGACAACATGGATATCCCTCAACAATTACAAGTATCTCAAAAGATGTGAACTATAAGAACCATATCAGTACTATACCATACATAAGAGTGTCTCTCACTCAGCCAACCATCCAACATATACCATATCCAAACATGCCAAGTATGCCTCAAGCAAAAACCATAGAATCACTAATATATAACCTCATAAGTGTAATATCCCCAAGGATGAGCCCTGTTGTAATCATGTTTATGAATTGTAAATCATTTTTTGTAGGCTGGTGAGCAGAGTATTGATAAGCTGGTGGGCTTATGTGTTGTTGTATGAAAATCTCCCTACGGATAGGTAGATCTCCTCTTGAGAGCTAGACCCTTAACTCTAAGACAGAAGGTGCTTAACATGGACATTGACTGCCTTTTGGATCTAAACAAGATGATGAACAAAAGAGAAGGAGGAAGGTGTGTTCCTTATGAACGTTGTTTGTCCCTACAAGGTCCAGGATGAGCTTCGATCTTGAGCTCCTTAGTAGGTCCTGCAAGACAAACAAAAGTACAAAAAACTTCCTACTCTACTGAGATTAGCTAAAACATAGATCCATCTACTATATACAAACTTATATGGAACAAATACAAGTTTGAAAGAAACGGGCCAAGCATTGATTATATTGATGAGAACAAAGTGTTGCTTACAGCCATGGATGTAGTGCAACAACTTCACCAAGATCTCCTTATACAAACCCTTGCTTAAACAATCCACACACAGAATGTTGATGCTCCAAATGACATCTTCTTCATGAGATCATAAGTTAAATGCTTCACAATTCTTTCCATCTCACTTCTCATGAGATCATAGGTTTGGTATCTCTAAACTCCTCTCTCCCCCTTTCTCCATGGAAATCCCTCATTATATAGGATTTGGAGGCTTAACCACCATGGAGAGGATCTCTCATCAGATCCACTAAGAAAGGGATCTCTAATATATTTAGGGAGAAAATATCTCTTAAGGATTTTGGGGAGGAAATATCTCTCAAGGATTTTAAGGAGGAAATATTTCAACCATCCATGAGATCCTCCATATTCCCTAAAATATAGGAAACCAAATCTGAGGTGGATTATCACACTTAATTACTTTCTTTTTCATGAATATTAATAATAATTCATGTGCACTTGATTCTCACACTTAATCAATTTATTTTCCATGAATATTAATAATAATTCATGTGTACTTGGTATTTTTTCCTTCATGTAATATATCCCTCCTCCACATTGACTAGGGATTGTGACATAGGTTATTCCATGGTGTCAAGGTGTATGAAACACTTATATGACACTTTACGACACTTAGGGTGAGGTACCTAGTTGTGCAAATTTCATGTGTAACACTTAAGTACTTGAGATAATAATTTATTATTATTCCAAAGTGGTGTGAAAGGTATACTTTTATCATAAGTTCCTGGAAAAGGGAATGCATACTTGATGAAGTGCATGCAGCTTCATGGGCGACATGTGTCAGCCTAGACACATGCAATTTAACCCAAGAATTGAGCTGTGATGGGGGTTTTTCCTCCATTCTTGCGTCTGCTATCTGAACTATGTTACCTCTATGTCTGAACTCTACATGCATACCTCACGCAAATCTGAAACCCAAAACTGTGAGGCCAACCTGTAATGTTTTTCCTGAGAAGACGACGCATCCTTCATCTGAACCATTGGAGTTTGCGTTCGAGTTCTATGTTGATTCCTTGTCTTGCACCCTGAAATCCAGTGGCAAACCCATGGACTGAGCCGTGTCTCCCATGTGTCTCGTGAACCTAGTTTAACCACATTGCAGAGTCGAGTCTGTACCTGAACTGTTCTTGGGTTGCAACCTTCTATTTTCTTGAGTGGTGTTGACCAGTTACCTTTTCTATCACCCGTACCTTGCTCAACCTAAGTCGAAAGTGGCTGAACAACCGGGTTTTTAGGCCCATGGTTGAAGAGACAGGTTGTCAGGCCTGTGATCATCTCTCTCAAGGTGAGAGAGTCTACTGGGAAGTGGTTTTCTCCCAGAGAGAGTCCATCACCAATTACAGAACTCTGAGAATTCTTGATTCAACCTATTTCTGAGACCCAAAGAGGGAGGTGACACACCGATGGATTTCTCTTGTGAAGGTGTATACTCCCAGGTGGAACAGGCATGTGGGGAATGAGATTCTGTGAGTAGTGGGCGTAAGAAGGCTCCTGGAGAGAATCCTTTCGGTTGCTCTGTGCAGTTTTCCTGTAACCTCAGCCTAGTATAGGATTCCCTTGCCTTGGGTGGAGCTTATTCCCAGCTCAGGGGTGACCCACTCCTGAGCATGATGAGAAACATGGTATAAGGCTGGGAGGTTCGTGGAAGGTATGCACATAGTTGGTGGAGTTACTACAATTTCAAAGATAAGTATCATTACATGTTTAATTTCAATTAAAATGCATGTATGTGATGCTTGTAATATTATCATGTATTCCGTTGCAATGATATTTACTGTTAATTCCATTAATTCTGTATGTTAGCAATAATACTGTGATTAATCTGCATTGTTGGTTAAATTTCATTAATTATGTTAATTTGATTTAATATTCATATTATATATATAAGCATGAGAATGTTCCGCATAGTAGCATTGCCCGACAGTGGGGTTGATTGTTGGGGACGTTACAATATGGTACCAGAGCCTAAGGTTTCAACGTTTATCTTGGATGGGCTGAATAAGTGGTCTTTGGACCCAAGGTTTCGAGTGGAAATGGTGTTCGGATGGAACTAATTTCGAACCTTAGAATGTTTCTGAGTGCCAAGGGGTTACTTGGTTGTGTTACAAATCTTAGGATGAGTAGTGGTAGAATAAAACAACAGTTGGCGTGGTATTTTACCATAGAGAGAGAGAATATCATAGCTTGGGGTGTTGGATCCATAGGATCTGTTTGGGAAAAAGTGATGCAGGAGCATCGTTAGCAGCAAGCAAGCGTGGAGGCAGAAGATAGCAGGGATGAGCACCATCACAGTTTTGGCACATGTTGAAAATGTTTGAAATGTTTTTGAAAGTTTGGATGCGCATACACTAATGAAATAGTTAAGAAGGCATACTTCCATATTGTAAACAGATCTTGAGCGATTCACTCTCATCTATAAAGTGTAGAGGCATTTATGCATAGTTAATGAAAGTAGGTAGATTTAAAAATTCTAGATTAGACAGTTTTAGGAGCTGGAGGGAAAACGACTATAGACACCCTTGTCTTTGAATCATAGAATCAATCGAGAGGGATTGTATGATTAAGAACATGAGCATAGAGGAAAAATAGAGAGTGGTAGAGAAGAATCCATGTACAAAAGTTCTGAAATTAATACATGAAGCTTTGATTCAGACTCACGGGGTTCTAATGTTTTCTATACATACATGTTGAATGCTATGCTTATGACTGTTTTACTCTTTCTATTGTGAATTTGCCTTTATGCTATGTATGTATGATTTCATGCTAAGTGTTTGAAGTCTGAGAGAGTAAGGAAATGAGTTTCAATTGTTTCTCTTCTTGAGTTAGAGTTCCTACAAGGAGTGCGTTGATGGGTTCAGAGTTCATCTCTGAAATCTCAGGAGGGATACAATTATTCTCATTTCAAGTGAAGTGCAAGACAAGCACATAAGCCATGCAAGGTGTGTGCAGGCTAGTCGAGACCTTTGAACACATAGACTAAGGTTGAGAGATTGAAGGACTGTTGTTGCAGAGTTGAAAAAAGTCAAGAGATTCAAATATTTAGGAACATTTGAAGAAATGCCGCAAGGAGTGCGTGCAAAAGTCTTTTAGGAGACTTGAGTTTGTGAAAGGAAGCTCAGGAGGGTCAGCTCTTTCAAAGTGTTGAAGAGCAGAAGAGGATTTTTGGTCATCGTGTATAGGCCAGATTCAGGAAAAGGATCGCAAGTCTGATTGAGCCAGAAGGTTCTTTGGGGAGAGATTGAAAGGTCATAATTCTCTAAGGGGGATTCCCGAAAAAGAGAGAACCATCGGATCTATAGGAGCTACAAGGTGGATAAGGGGCCGCTGATCTTGACTTATTGGGATTTCAGATCATTTCATCATTTCGGAGTTTGAAAGTCTGAAGTGTAACCCAAATCCTTGGCTGATCAAAACCCTGAAATGCGAATAGAAGTATTCGTGTGTGGAAAGAGCGTGGAAGAGTATAAGTGTTTCGGAACAACAAAATTCAGAAAATCAGGGATTACGAGGACATAAGGTGGTATGAGAGTTCCAAATTCCTGATACCTAGAAACCTAAACAAGAAGAAGGCGACACATGGAAGGATAGGTGACTTTCTATCGAGGGTCGTGAAAGCAGAGGAGGAAAAATACCATTTTGGCATTTCGGGATATCGAAGACCCGAAGATGGAAGCGACAGAGCATTCATTCCTTATCATATCAAACTTCCGGTACGTGAAAGTCTGAAAGGATTTCAGGAGACGCAATTTCAACATTTCAAGGTTTGGAGTTTCGAGAGCCCCAAAGACATAGTGGAAGTTCTTTTTCGGAGGTTGAAATACTGAAGCTGCGAAGAGGAAGGGAGGACCAGAACATTTTCATTTTGGTAAATCAGAAGTCGGAAGTTTGGGACTCCAGGGGTTGAGAGCAGAGTTGCACGTCATCGCAACTCCCGAATTCGTGAAATCCAGAAAGATGAAATTGACATTAGGAAAGGCAAGTATTAGTATTTCGAGTTTTGGAGGTCAAAGAGATAAGGCGCTCGACCATGGGATTCACGAAATCGAAAAATCCAGTATCCCGAAATAAAAGAGGGGTTCCCTCAAGGTTTGTTGTGGGTGTTGATTTTCTGAAAGGGAAATAAAAAATCCAATCGAGCTCTTAGGGGATGAAAAGAAAAGATCTTGTGTGGATCCTAAACTGTAGGTCTGGGGGTCTACGTCAGTTGTGGTATCAGAGCATAGAAAAATTTATTTTCTTTCTATAGCAGGGAATAGAGGAATTTTACAGCCATGCCACCGAGAAGAAGAGACAGTCAAATACCTGACCCACCAAAGGAAAGGGAAATTACGAGAAGAAGAGGTATACAATTACCTGATCCGGCAAGGGAAAGAGCGATGCATGAACTACGTGCCAGGCTTGATTCCATGGAGACAACACAGAGGCGCACAGTTGATGATGGGGATATCAACGAATCTGAAAGTGAAAATGAAGTTGGAAATGAAGAAGTTGCAGTTGAAGATGCAACAGAAGAACGCCTATTCAGGGTTGTTGCAAGGATAGGTGCTAGAGCAAAAATGGACATTCCAGTATATGAAGGAAACCTGGATGTTGAAGAGCTTCTAGACTAGATTAGAGCTCTAGATAAATATTTGGACTATGAGGATGTTGAGGAAGACAAGAAGGTTAAACATACTGTCACAAGACTTAAAGGGCATGCAACATTATGGCGGGATGAACTGCAGGCTGATAGACACTACAAAAGAAAGCAGAAAATCAAGAGTTGGAATAGAATGGTTGCAAAGATGAAGGAAAATTCATACCCAAGGATTACCAAATCACTCTGTTTCAGAGGATGCAGAATTTGAGACAGAAGCTGATGTCAGTAAAAGAGTACACTAAAGAGTTCTACAAACTAAACATCAGGGCAGGTCATCGCGAAAGTGATAACGAAAAGGTTGCCAGATTTATGAATGGTCTGAGATATGACATCCAATATGAGATGAACATGATGACCATCCGAACGGTGGAATATTCTTATCAGATGGCTCTGAAGGCTGAAGAGAAGCTGAGCTGAAAGAAAATTCAAAGAGGGCGAGGCAAAAGTCAAACCAAAGGTAAAACAATTGTCCAAGATGGGAATCAAAAACCTAAAGAAGAGTGGAAGAAACCTCAAACTCAAACTGAGAGAGGTGGAAGCTCACAAAGAGGATAGTAT
The DNA here is from genome assembly GCA_010110895.2 of Picea sitchensis. Classification (NCBI taxonomy): domain Eukaryota; kingdom Viridiplantae; phylum Streptophyta; class Pinopsida; order Pinales; family Pinaceae; genus Picea; species Picea sitchensis. Next base: position 28,201 of record SNQJ01S0017632.1, on the reverse strand, counting down.
GCAGATAGAAATACTTTTCCTCGAACCAGAGGAAGAGGAAGAGGCAGAGGTGGGGAAATAAAATGCCTTACCTGCGGGAAGAATGGGCACAAGTTTGATGAATGTCTAGATAAGAAGAAATAAGGAGGTGAGACTCACATTGCCGAAGCACAGGGACAGAATGTTGAGGCAGAAGATGTTGAAGGTGGAAGATCATTGATGATGAGGAAAGTTCTCTTAATGCCAGAGAAGGAGGTAGAGAATCCAGTCCAAAGGAACAAAATTTTTCGGACTACTTGCAAGACCAAACACAGGGTATGCAAGGTCATCGTGGACGGTGGTAGCACAGAAAATCTCGTTTCTATAGAGATGGTAGAAAAGATGGATCTGGAGACGATTGAACATCCAAGCCCATACAGAGTTTCATGGCTACAAAAAGGGCATCAGGTAAATGTCACTAAACAATGTTTAGTTGAGATTAAAATAGGAGGATATAAGGATGAAATACTATGTGATGTCATTCCCATGGATGTTTGTCATCTATTGCTGGGTAGACCGTGGTAATATGACAAGAATGTGATTCATGATGGGAGAAAGAACACATACACCCTGGAGAAGAATGGAAGAACTCACATGTTGTTTCCAATTAAGGATAAAGAAGTGAAAACAGAGGTAAGCAACACTGTACTTCTCATGAGTGGGAAGGAAATTCTTAAGGATGTTAAGATGAAAGAAGATATACAATTCATTGTGGTTAGGAAGCCTAGAATTGTTTTAACCAGCACAAGAGTGGATGATTTACCAGAGGAAATCCAGCAGCTACTGGAAGAATTTGCTGATATAGTAGTGGACGAACTACCTCGTTCATTGCCACCTATCAGGAGTATAAGTCATCACATCGATCTTATACCTGGATCTAGTTTACCAAAAAAAGCATCGTACATATTGACACCGCAGGAGAATGAAGAGGTCAAAAAACAAGTCCAGGACTTACTAGACAAAGGATTGGTTAGAGAAAGCTTGAGTCCATGCGCTGTTCCAACAGTGCTCAGTCCAAAGAAAGATGGAGGCTGGAGGATGTGTATAGACTCAAGGGAAATTGACAAGATTACCATCAGATATAGATTTCCATTGCCAAGGATGGATGATTTGATGGATTGCTTGAGTGGAGCAATTTTTTTTTCAAAGATTGATTTGAAAAGTGGATATCATCAAATTTGAATGAGAGAAGGTGATGAATGGAAGACAACATTCAAGACAAATGAAGGGCTGTATGAATGGCTTGTTATTCCATTTGTCTTAACAAATGCACCTAGTACTTTCATGAGGTTGATGAACGAAGTCTTGAAGGAGTTTATAGGAAAGTTCGCCATTGTGTATCTTGATGATATACGGATTTTCAGTAGAACAGAAACAGAGCACTTGAAGCATTTGGCTACAGTGATGAAAAGATTACAGGAAGAAAAGTTGATGATGAATGTGAAGAAATCATCATTCATGAAGACATAGCTCATTTATTTGGGGTTTGTTATCTCTACAAATAAGCTGAAAATGGATCTAGATAAAGTGGAGGCGATTAAGAATTGGCCATCACTAGAGAGTATATTTGAAGTTAGAAGATTTCATGCATTGACTAGTTTCTATAGAAAATTTGTCAGAAATTTCAGTGGAATTAGCGCACCGATGATGGACACGGTGAAGAAAAGGCATAAATATTTTCACTGGATAGAAGAAGCAGAGAAAAGTTTCAATTTGTTGAAAAGGAAGATTACTGAACAACCAATTTTGGTGTTGCCATATTTCAACAAGACATTTCAGGTCAAATGTGACGCTAGTGGATTTGCAATTGGAGCAGTCTTGAGCCAAGATGACAGGCCAGTCGCATACTTCAGTGAGAAACTGAACGAGGCCAAGATTAAGTACTCCACATATGATAAAGAGTTTTATGTGGTCATACAAGCACTGAAGAAGTGGAGGAACTATTTGGTTCCTAAAGAGTTCATTTTGTACAATGATAATCATGCCTAACAATTTGTAACTTAGCAGGATAAATTGAACCAGAAGCATGCAAAATGGGTTGAATACATGCAGAATTTTACTTTTGTAATTAAACATATTTCTGGAATTGCTAACAAAGTTGTTGATTCTTTGAGCAGGAAATGTTTGCTGATGCAGGAGTTCAAAGTCAAAACATTGGGTTTTGATAACCTCAAGGACATGTATAAGGATGATCCAGATTTCAAGGAGGCATATGAGGCATCTGAGAATCCAACTCTCAGGGACAGGAGTCAATGGGCTGAATATATGATCCAAGATGGATTATTATTCAGAGGTAATCAACTGTGCATTCCAAAATGCTCCATGAGGGAGAATCTACTGAAAGAAAAGCACAGTGGAGGATTGGTCGGACATTTCGGTCATGATAAAACATTCTCGAAATTAAATGGCTCATATTTTTGGCCAGGGATGAGGAAATATGTCAAAAGATTCGTGGACAGATGTACAATTTGTCAGCACACAAAATGAAGAAAACAAAACACAGGGTTATATCATCCATTACCCATGCCAGAGAGGCCATGGGATGTAGTGAGCATGGATTTTATATTAGGGTTCCCAAGGACACAAAGAGGATTCTATTCAATCTTTGTGGTGGTAGACATATTTTTGAAAATGGCACATTTTATATCATGTCCGAAAACCAACGATGCAACTCACATTGCGAACCTGTTTTTCAAAGAAGTTGTCAGACTTTATGGCTTACCAAGGAGTATAGTTTCAGATCGAGACACCAAGTTCGTAGGACATTTCTGGAGGAATTTATGGAAGAAGCTGGGGACAAGTTTGTCTTTTAGCTCAGCTTATCATCCTCAGATGGATGGACAGACAAAAGTTGTGAACAAAATCTTGGGAGATTTACTGAGAAGCCTAGTGACTAAACACCACAGTCAGTGGGATCACATTTTTCCACACGCAGAATTTGCTCACGATGATTCAGACAATAGAAGCACAGGGAAAAGTCCATTTCAGATATTTTATGGAATACAACCAAGGGGAGTTTTTGAATTGAAAGATTCAGAACATAATGAAACTAGAAGTCCTAGTGCAAAAGATTTTGCAAAGGCAATGAAAGAACTTCATAGCCAAGTGAAGGAACGATTGCAGAACTCGAGCCAAGAGTACAAGCGCAGAGCAGATCAACACAGGCGAGAAATTCAATTTGAAGTTGATGATCTGATTCTTTCACACCTAAGAAAGGAAAGGTTCCCAAGGGGAACATATAACAAAATGAAAATGAAAAAGATTGGACCATGAAAGATCATAAGGAAATTTGGGGCAAAATACATACAAGATTGAATTACCCGATGGGGTTGGAATTTCACCGATATTCAACATCTCAGATTTGTACCCTTAAAAAGTTGAAGAAGACAGTGGACAGATAGAGGTTCAGTGGACTAAATAAATGCTTGTAGCTAAAAATCCACAGATGGAAAGTATACTTGACAAGAGAGTCAGCAAGAAGACTGGGAGAAAAGAGTATTTTGAATACTTGATCAAATGGAAGGGACATCCAGTTGAAGATGCCAACTGGGAAAGTGAAGCAGAAATTCAAAAGCATGGACAGACTGTACAAGAGATCATGAACAAGATTCAATGAAAATTTTCAAGAGAGGGAGTATGATGCAGGAGCATCGTCAGCAACAAGCGAGCGTGGAGGTGGAAGACAACAGGGATGAGCGACATCACATTTTTGGCACATGTTGAAAATGTTTGAAATGTTTTTGAATGTTTGGATGCGCAGACACTAATAAAATAGTTAATAAGGCGCACTTCCATATTGTAAACAGATCTTCAGGAATTCGCTCTCATTTGTAAAGTGTAGAGGCATTTATGCATAGTTAAAGAAAGTAGGTAGATTTAAAAATTCTAGATTAGATAGTTTTAGGAGCTGGAGGGAAAATGACTATAGACACCCTCATATTTGTATCATGGAATCAATCAAGAGGGATTGTATGATTAAGCACATGAGCATAGAGGAAAAACAGAGAGTGGTAGAGAAGAATCCATGTACAAAAGTTCTGAAATGTATACATGAAGCTTTGATTTAGACTCATGGGGTTCTAATGTTTTCTTTGCATACATGTTGAATTTTATGCTTATAACTATTTTACTCTTTCTATTGTGAATTTTCCTTTATGCTATGTATGTATGATTTCATGCTAAGTGTTTGAAGTCTAAGAGAGTAAGGAAATGAGTTTCAATTGTTTCTCATCTTGAGTTAGAGTTCCTGCAAGGAGTGCATTGATGGGTTCAGAGTTCATCTCTGAAAGCTCACGAGGGATACCATTGTTCTCATTTCAACTGAAGTGCAAGACAAGAAAAAAAGCCGTGCACGGTGTGCGTAGGCTGGTCGAGACCTTAGAACACATAGACTCAGGTTTAGATATTGAAGGACTGCTGTTGCAGAGTTGCACAGAGTAAAGAGATTCAAATATTTAGGAATATTTGAAGAAATGTCGCAAGGAGTGTGTGCATAAGTCTTTTAGGAGACTTGAGTTTGTGAAAGGAAGCTCAGGAGAGTCAGCACTTTCAAAGTGTTGAAGAGCAGAAGAGGAGTTTTATTCACCATGTAGAGGCCAGATTCAAGAAAAGGATCGCAGGTCTGATTGAGCCAGAAGGTTCTTTGGGGAGAGATTGAAAGGTCAAAATTCTCTAAGGGGGATTCCCGAAATAGCGAGAACCGTCAGATCTACAAGAGCTGCAAGGCAGATAAGGGGCCGCTGATCTTGACTTATTGGGACGTCAGATCATTTCGGCATTTCGAGGTTCGAAAGTATGAAGTGTAAGCCAAATCCTTGGCTGATTAAACCCCCAAAATGTGAATAGAAGTATTCGTGTGTGAAAAGAGCGGGGAAGAGTAGAAGTGTTTCGAAACATCGAAATTCAAAAAGTTGGGGATTATGAGGACATAAGGTGGTTTGAGAGTTCCAAATTCTCGATACCCAGAAAACTGAACAGGAAGAAGGCGACATGTGGAAGGACAGGTGACTTTCTATCGAGGGTCGTGAAAGCAGAGGAGGAGAAATATCATTTCGACATTTCAGGACTTCAGAGACTGGAAGATGGAAGTGACAGAGCATTCGATCCTTATCATATCGAACTTCTGGTACACGAAAGTCCAAAAGGATTTCAGGAGACGTAATTTCGGCATTTCAGGGTTCGGAGTTTCGAGAGCCTTGAGGACATAGTGGAAGCGCTTTTTAGGAGGTTGAAATACTGAAACCATGAAGAGGAAGGGAGGACCGAAACATTTGCATTTTGGTAAATCTGAAGTCGGAAGTTCGGGACTCCAGGGGTCGAGAGCAGAGTTGCACATCATCGCAACTCCCGAATTCGCAAAAGTCGAAAAGTTGAAATTGACATTAGGAAAGGCAAGTATTAGTATTTTGGGTTTCAGAGGTCGAAGAGATAAGGCGCTCGACCACGGGATTCACGAAATAGTGAAATCTGGTATCCCGAAATAAAAGAGGGGTTCCCTCAAGGTTTGTTGTGGGTGTTGATTTTCTGAAAGGGAAATAAAAGAGCCAATCGAGCTCTGAGGGGCCAAAAAGAAAATATATTGTGTGGATCCCAACCTGTGGGTCTGGGGGTATGTGTCAAAAAGGAAATTCCTTTATGGCCATCAGATCCAGAAAAGGTGCAGGAGGGTTACCCTAGAATCCTTTCAGAGTTCGACAATCAGGAGAAGTGGAATTCACTGAAGCATAAACTTCCGAAGAAGATATAAACTATAGATCGTAGGAAAAGAGCCTGACTATTAGATCCTTGTCCAGAAAGGCAAAGGAAAATCACTTCGGAGGATTTCTAGTGTGGAGTGTGACAAACACCTGAAGTCCCGAAATAGATCGTAACCATCCATTGTGAAGGACACACATCAAGAGATCGTGTACTTCGGGTGGAAGTACTTCGTGAGGAGGCAAGTGTTGTGAGTTTGAAACTCTTGAAGCCCAAAGTGTTGAAGTCACTCATAGGCGTTGATCATGAAGGAGGACACGTATAGGTAGATCGTGGAATCTGGAAGAAGGCGCTCCGAAAAAACCCAAGCGTAGAGGAGTTGAAACTCTCGAAGTCCAAAGCTCTGAACCTATAAGTTTCAAAGTAAAAGGATAGACATGGTGGGCCTAGATGACATCGCATGGGGTGATGTGGACCTTTCTAGGCATACCACGTGCCATCGCCTTAGTTGGTGACAATTGTACTATGTGAGCCCGGAGGATAGAGAAGCCAGAAGCTCTTGGTTCAGGAGATCGAAAGTGAGGCAAGCATGAAAGCTTCCAGAAACTAAAGTCTCGAAGTCCTGAAAATCAAACACATGAGGTTCCATAGTGAGTGTCAGTCGTTGGATGCTGGGTAGGCGTGGACTATTGATCCACTCTACTTCATGAGTTTGGTAACTCATAACTCCGAGAGATTGTTGTGATGTGCTTTAAAAATTTCCGAGGTCGAAGGCCCGAGTAAGAACTTATTGATCTAGCGCTTGGTCACAACCCATGGTTGTGTGGGTTAGGGGACTGAGAGAAAGGGGATAGTGCCCTAAAAAATAGCAGAGAAGAGATTCAAAAGAATAAATCTGTGGGGTTTCTAGATTGAACTAGAATCACAGGAATGAAAAATGAACGTTTTCTTGAATCAGATTTGTTTATGAATGTTGCGGGATTTGTTAAGGATTGATGGCCTGGAAAATTATGGTTTTTTACACATTGTGTTTGCAGAAGTTTAACGAGTTCCAGAACTAATTAGAGTTGACACTGAGTCAAAATAAATGGAGGATACACATAAGTCTTCCAGTTCATAGAACAAAGCTAAAGGGATGGATGTTCATTTTGGAGTTGAAGGGTCGAACTCCAATGGGCATGGAGAAGAGATACATAAGGAAGGGCATATGATGAAAATCATTGAAATATTACAGAAAGATGCCCAAAATCATGGAGAAGATAGCAGAAAGATCATGAAATCTAAGGAACAATAGGGGGAATTCAACTTAAATTTCATGAAGAGTCTGGAGATTATAGAAAAGAAGTTGGACAAGGAGAGAGACTCGAGAAAAATAGGGAGTCACCAGACTTCTAAGGGAAGAAGATCAAGGAGTGTTGGTAGACACCATCATCACTCCCAAGGTCGGTCCAAGAGGAGGGCACATAGTAGTTCACGCCCATATCCTACCAGAAAGAACATGAGGTTTGAAGTGGATGAAATGAAGGGTGAAATGAAAAAGATTAAGCCTCCTCTGTTTGATGGAGAACATAAGAAGGAGGAATATGCTGAAACGTGGTTTCTTGGCATGAGGAAATATTTCCAACTGTATAATTATTCCTCTCATGCAGAAGGAAGACTTGCATTGTATCAACTGAAGGGAAACACATCCATGTGTGATGCAGACCCCCAGACCCACAGGTTGGGATCCACACAGGATCTTTTATTTTCGGCCCCTCAGAGCTCAATTGGCTCTTTTATTTCCCTTTCAGAAAATAAACACCCACAACAAACCTTGAGGGAACCCCTCTTTTATTTCGGGATACCGGATTTCATGATTTCACAAATCCCGTGGTCGAGCACCTTATCTCTTCGACCTCAAAAAGCCGAAATACTAATACTTTCCTTTCCTAATGTCAATTTCGGCTTTTCGACTTTCGCTAATTTGGGAGTTGCGATGACGTGCAACTCTACTCTTGACCCCTGGAGTCTTGAACTTCCAGCTTCTGATTTACCAAACTGAAAATGTTCTGGTCCTCCCTTCCTCTTCACAGTTTTGGGATTTCAACCACCGAAAAAGTTCTTCCACTATGTCCTCGGGGCTCTCGAAACTCCAAACTCTGAAATGCCGAAATTACATCTTCTGAAATCCTTTCGAACTTTCACGTACCAGAAGTTTGATATGCTAAGGATCGAATGCTCTGTCATTTTTGTCTTCTGGTCTCCAAAGTCCCAAAATGTTGAAATGGCATTTCTCCTCCTCTGCTTTCACGACCCTCGATAGAAATTCACCTGTCCTTCCACGTGTCGCCTTCTTTTTGTTCGGGTTTTTCGGGTATCGGGAATTTGGAACTCTCGAACCACCTTATGTCCTCGTAATCCCCAATTTTCCGAATTTCGATGTTCTGAAACACTTATATTCTTCCCCTCTCTTTCCACACACAAATACTTCTATTCGCGTTTTAAGGGTTTGATCAGCCAAGGATTTGGCTTACACTTAAGACTTTCGAACCTCGAAATGCCGAAATGATCTGACGTCCAAATAAGTCAAGATCAGTGGCCCCTTATCCACCTTGCAGCTCCTGTAGATCCCATGGTTCTCATTATTTCAAGAATCCCCCTCAGAGAGTTCTGATCTTTCAATCTCTCTGAAAAGAACCTTCTGGCTCAATCAGACCTGCGATCCTTTTCCTGAATCTGGCCTCTACACGGTGACCAAAACTCCTCTTCTTCTCTTCAACACTTTGAAAGCGCTGACCCTCCTGAGCTTCCTTTCACAAACTCAAGTCTCCTAAAAGATTTATGAACGCACTCCTTACGGTACTTCTTCAAATATTCCTAAATATTTAAATCTCTTGACTCTGTGCAACTCTGCAACATCAGTCCTTCAATCTATCAACCTTAGTCTATGTGTTATAAGGTCTCGACCAGCCTGTGCACACCTTTCATGACTTCTTTGCTTGTCTTGAACTTTAGTTGAAATGAAAACAAAGGTATCCCTCCTGATCTTTCAGAGATGAAATCTAAACCTATCAACGCACTCCTTGCGGATGCTTCACTGCACTCCTTGTAGGAACTCTGACTCAAGAAGAGAAACAATTGAAACTCATTTCCTTACTCTCTCAAACTTCAAACACTTAGCATGAAATCATACATACATAGCATAAAATAAAATGCACAATAGAAAGAGTAAAACATTCATAAGAATAGCATTCAACATGTATGCACATAAAACATTAGAACCCCATGAGTCTGAATCAAAGCTTCATATATTAATTTCAGAACTTCTGTACATGGATTCTTCTCTACCACTCTCTATTTTTTCTCTATGCTCATGTGCTTAATCATACAATCCCTCTCGATTGATCCCATGATACAAAGACAAGGGTGTCTATAGTCGTTTTCCCTCTAGCTCCTAAAACTGTCTAATCTAGAATTTTAAATCTACCTACTTTCATTAACTATGCATAAATGCCTCTACACTTTACAAATGAGAGAAAATCGCTCAAGATCTGTTTACAATATGGAAGTATGCCTTCTTAACTATTTCATTAGTGTCTACACATCCAAACTTTCAAAAACATTTCAAACATTTTCAACATGTTCCAAAAATGTGATGGCGCTCATCCCTGTTGTCTTCCACCTCCACGCTTGCTTGCTGCTGAGGATGCTCTTGCATCATACTGCCTCTCTTGGAAATTTAGATGGACTCTTGTTCATGAGATCTTGTACGGTTTGTCCATGCTTCTGAATTTCTGCTTCATTCTCCCATCTGGCATCTTCAACTTGATGTCCCTTCCATTTGATCAAGTATTCAAAATACTCTTTTCTCCTGGTCTTCTTGCTAACTCTCTTGTCAAGTATACTTTCCATCTGTGGCTTTTCAGCTACAGAAATTTGTTTAGTCCACTGAACCTCTATCTGTCCACTGTCTTCTTTAGCTTTGTAAGGGTACAAATCTGAGATGTTGAATATTGGTGAAATTCCGACCCCATTGGGTAATTCAATCTCGTATGCATTTGCCCCAAATTTCCTTATGATCTTGCATGGTCCAATATTTTTCATTTTAAGTTTGTTATATGTTCCCCTTGGGAACCTTTCCTTTCTTAAGTGTGCAAGAATCAGATCACCAAATTCAAATTGAAGTTCTCTCCTTTGTTGATATGCTCTGTGCTTGTACTCTTGGCTCAAGTTCTGCAATCGTTCCTTCACTTGGCTGTGAAGTTATTTCATTTCCTCTGCAAAATCTTCTGCACTAGCACTTCTAGTTTCATTCTTTTCTGAATCTTTCAATTTAGAAACTCCCCTTGGTTGTATTCCATAAACAATCTGAAATGGACTTTGCCCTATGCTTCTGTTGTGTGAATCATTGTAAGAAAATTCCGCCTATGGCAGAATGTGATCCCACTGACTGTGGTGTTCAGTCACTAGGATTCTCAATAAATCTCCCAAGATTTTGTTCACAACTCCTTTCTGTCCATCCGTCCGAGGATGATAAACTGAGCTAAAAGACAAACTTGTCCCCAAATTCTTCTATAAATTCCTCTAGAAATGTCCTACAAACTTGGTGTCTTGATCTGAAACTATACTCCTTGGTAAGCCGTGAAGTCTTACAACTTCTTTGAAAAACAGGCTCACAATGTGAGTTGGATCGCTGGTTTTCTGACATGGTATAAAATGTGCCATTTTTGAAAAATTGTCTACCACCACAAAGATTGAATCGAATCCTCTATGTGTCCTTGGCAACCCTAATATAGAATCCATGCTCATTGTATCCCATGGCCTCTCTGGTATGGGTAATGGTTGATATAATCCTGTGTTCTATTTTCCTCCTTTTGTGTGCTGACAAATTCTGCAACTGTCAATGAATATTTTGACATCTGTCCTCATCACTGGCCAAAAATATGAGCCATTTAATTTCGAGAACGTTTTATCATGACCGAAATGTCCGGCCAATCCTCCATTGTGCTTTTCTTTCAATAGATTCTCCCTCATGAAGCATTTTGGAATGCACAGTTGATTACCTCTGAATAATAATCCATCTTGGATCATATATTCATCCCATTGATTCCTATCCCTAAGATTTGGATTCTCAAATGCCTCATACGCCTCCTTGAAATATGGATCATCCTTATACATGTCCTTGAGGTTATCAAAACCCAATGTTTTGACTTTGAACTCCTGCATCAGCAAACATTTCCTGCTCAAAGCATCAAAAAATTTGTTAGCAGTTCCAGAAATATGTTTAATTACAAAAGTAAAATTCTACATGTATTCAACCCATTTTGCATGCTTCTGGTTCAATTTATTTTGCTAAGTTACAAATTGTAAGGCATGATTATCACTGTACAAAACAAACTCTTTAGGAACCAAATAGTGCCTCCACTTCTTCAGTGCTTGTATGACCGCATAAAACTCTTTATCATATGTGGAGTACCTAACCTTTTCCTCATTCAGTTTCTCACTGAAGTATGCGACTGGCCTTTCATCTTGGCTCAAGACCACTCCAATTGCAAATCCACTAGCGTCACATTTGACCTGAAATGTCTTGTTGAAATTTGGCAACACCAAAATTGGTTGTTCAGTAATCTTCCTTTTCAACAAATTGAAACTTTTCTCTGATTCTTCTATCTAGTGAAAATATTTATGCCTTTTCTTCACCGTGTCCATCATCGGTGTGCTAATTCCACTGAAATTTCTAATAAATTTTCTGTAGAAACTAGCCAATCCATGAAAGCTTCTAACTTCAAATATACTCTTTGGCGATGGCCAATTCTTAATCGCCTCCACTTTATCTGGATCCATTTTCAGCTTATTTGTAGAGATAACAAACCCCAAATAAATGATCTCTATCTTCATGAATGATGATTTCTTCACATTTATCAGCAACTTTTCTTGCTGTAATCTTTTCATCACTGTAGCCAATGCTTCAAGTCCTCTGTTTCTGTTCTACTGAAAATCAGTATATCGTCAAGATATACAATGACGAAATTTCCTATAAACTCCTTCAAGACTTCGTTCATCAACTTCATGAAAGTACTAGGCGCATTTGTTAAGCCAAATGGCATAACAAGCCATTCATACAGCCCTTCATTTGTCTTGAATGTTGTCTTCCATTCATCACCTTCTCTCATTCGAATTTGATGATATCCACTTTTCAAATCAATCTTTGAAAAACATTTTGCTCCACTCAAGCAATCCATCAAATCGTCAATACTTGGCAATGTAAATCTATATCTGATGGTAATCATGTTAATTTCCCTTGAGTCTGTAGACATTCTACAGCCTCCATCTTTCTTTGGACTGAGCATTGTTGGAATAACGCATGGACTCAAGCTTTCTCTAACCAATCCTTTGTCCAGTAAGTCTTGGACTTGTCTTTTGACCTCTTCATTCTCTTGTGGCATCAATCTATACGATTCTTTGTTTGGTAAACTAGCTCCAGGTATAATATCGGTGTGATGACTTATACTCTTGATAGGTGGCAACGAACGAGGTAGTGCATCCACTACTATATCAACAAATTCTTCCAGTAGCTGTTGGATTTCCTTTGGTAAATCATCCACTCTTGTGCTGGTTAAAACAATTCTAGGCTTCCTAACCATAATGAATTGTACATATTCTTTCTTCTTAACCTCCTTAAGAAGTTCCTTCCCACTCTTGAGAAGTACAATGTTGCTTACCTTTGTTTTTACTTCTTTATCCTTAATTGGAAACAACATGTGAGTTCTTCCATTCTTCTTCAGGGTGTATGTGTTCTTTTTCCCATCATGAATTACATTCCTATCATATTTCCACGGTCTACCCAACAATATATGACAAACATCCATGGGAATGACATCACATAGTATTTCATCCTTATATCCTCTTATTTTAATCTCAACTAAACATTGTTTAGTGACCTTTACCTGATGCCCTTTTTGTAGCCATGAAACTCTGTATGGGCTTGGATGTTCAATAGTCTCCAACTCCATCTTTTCTACCATCTCTGTAGAAATGAGATTGTCTATGCTACCACTATCCACGATGACCTTGCATACCTTATCTTTGGTCTTGCAAGCAGTCCGAAAAAGTCTGTTCCTTTGGACTGGATTTTCTACCTCCTTCTCTGGTGTTAAGAGAACTTTCCTCATCATCAATGATCTTCCACCTTCAACATCTTCTACCTCAACATTCTTTCCCTGTGCTTCGACAATGTGAGTCTCACCTCCTTCTTTCTTATTATCTGGACATTCATAAGACTAATGCCCATTCTTCCCACAGGTAAAGAATTTTATTTTGCCACCTCTGCCTCTTCCTCTTCCTCTAGTTCGAGGAAAAGTATTTCTATCTGCGTACTGTCCTCTCTATGAGCTTCCACCTCTCTCGGTTTGATTTTGAGGTTTCTTCCACTCTCCTTTAGGTTTCTGATTCCTATCTTGGACAATTGTTTTACCTTTGGTTTGACTTTTGCCTCGCCCTCTTTGACTTTTCTTTTGGCTCAGCTTCTCTTCAGCTTTCAGAGCCATCTGATAAGCATCTTCCACCATTCAAATGGTCATCATGCTCATCTCATCTTGGATGTCATATCTCAGACCATTCATAAATCCGGCAACCTTTTCATTATCAATTTTGCAATTACCTGCCCTGATGTTTAGTTTGTAGAACTCTTCAGTGTACTCTTTTACTGACATCAATTTATATCTCAAATTATGCATCTTCCGAAACAGAGTGATTTGATAATCCTTGGGTATGAATTTCTCCTTCATCTTTGCAACCATTCTATTCCAACTCTTGATTTTCTACTTGCCTTTGCAGCGTCTGTCAGCCTACAGTTCATCCCACCATAATGTTGCATGCCCTTTAATTCTTGTGACAACATGTTTAACCTTCTTGTCTTCCTCAACATCCTCATAGTCAAAATAGTTATCCAGAGCTCTAATCTAGTCTAGAAGCTCTTCAACATCCAGGTTTCCTTCATATACTAGAATGTCCATTTTTTCTCTAGCACCTATCCTTGCAACAAACCTGAATAGGCGTTCTTCTGTTGCATCTTCAGCTGCAACTTATTCATTTCCAGCTTCATCTTCACTTTCAGATTCGATGATATCCCCAGCATCAACTGTGTGCCTGTGTGTTGTCTCCATGGCATCAAGCCTGGAACGTAGTTCACACATCTCTCTTTCCCTTGCCGGATCAGGTAATTGTCTGTCTCTTCTTCTCGAAATTTCCCTTTCCTCTGGTGGGTCATGTATTTGCCTATCTCTTCTTCTAGGTGGCATGACTGTAAAATTCCTCTTTTCCCTGCTACAGAAACCAAAGAAATTTTTCTATGCTCTGATACCACAACTGATGCAGACCTCCAGACTCGCAGGTTGGGATTCACACAAGATCTTTTCTTTTTGGCCCCTGAGAGCTCGATTGGCTCTTTTATTTCCATTTTAAAAAATCAACACCCACAACAAACCTTAAGGGAACCCCTCCTTTATTTCAGGATACCGTATTTTTCAATTTCGTGAATCCCATGGTCGAGCTCCTTATCTCTTCGACCTCCGAAACCTGAAATACTAATACTTTCCTTTCCTAATGTCAATTTCGACTTTCCGGGTTTCGCGAATTAGGGAGTTACGGTGACGTGCAACTTTGCTCTCAACCCCTGGAGTCCCGAACTTCCAACTTCCAATTTACCAAAATGCAAATGTTCCCTTCCTCCCTTCCTCTTCGCGGTTTCAGGATTTCAACCACCGAAAAAGAACTTCCACTATGTCCTCAGGTCTCTCAAAACTCCAAACCTCGAAATGCTGAAATTACGTCTCCTGAAATCCTTTTGGACTTTCGTGTACCAGAAGTTCGATATGCTAAGGATCGAATGATCTGTCGCTTCCGTCTTCTGGTCTCCGAAGTCCCAAAATGATGAAATTGTATTTCTCCTCCTCTCCTTTCACGAACCTCGATAGAAATTCACCTATCCTTACACATGTTTCCTTCTTCTTGTTCAGGTTTCCGGGTATCGGGAATTTGGAACTCTCGAGCCACCTTATGTCCTTGTAATCCGCAATTTTTCGAATTTCGATGTTCCGAAACACTTATACTCTTCCCCGCTCTTTCCACACATGAATACTTCTATTCACATTTCAGGGGTTTGATCAGCCAAGGATTTGTCTTACACTTCAGACTTTCGAACTCCGAAATGCTGAAATGATCTGACATCCCAATAAGTTAAGATCAACGACCCCTTATTCGCCTTGCAAATCCTGTAGATTCCACGGTTCTCGCTATTTTGGGAATCCCCCTCAGAGAGTTCTGACCTTTCAATCTCTCCCCAAAGAACCTTCTGGCTCAATCATACCTGTGATCCTTTTCCTGAATCTGGCCTCTACTTGGTGACCAAAAATCCTCTTCTTCTCTTCAACACTTTGAAAGCGCTGACCCTCCTGAGCTTCCTTTCACAAACTCAAGTCTCCTAAAATATTTCTGCGTGCACTCCTTGCACGCAGAAACTCTTCAAATATTCCTAAATATTTGAAACTCTTGACTCTGTGCAACTCTGCAACAACAGTCCTTCAATCTCTCAACCTTAGTCTATGTGTTCTAAGGTCTCGACCAACCTTCACACACCTTGCACAACTTTTGTCTTTGTATTGCACTTTAGTTGAAATGAGAACAACAGTATCCCTCCTGATCTTTCAGAGATGAACTCTGAACCCGTCAATGCACTCCCTGTGGACGCTTCACTGCACTCCTTACAGGAACTTTGACTCAAGAAGAGAAACAATTGAAACTCATTTTCTTACTCTCTCAGACTTCAAACACTTAGCATGAAATCATACATACATAGCATAAAAGAAAATGCACAATAGAAAGAGTAAATTAGTCATAATCAGAGCATTCAACATGTATGCACAAAAAACATTAGAACTCCATGAGTCTGAATCAAAGCTTCATGTATTAATTTCAGAACTTTTGTACATGGATTCTTCTCTACCACTCTCTGTTTTTTCTTTATGCTCATGTGCTTAATCATACAATCCCTCTTGATTGATCCCATGATACAAAGACGAGGGTGTCTACAGTCATTTTCCCTCCAGCTCCTAAAACTGTCTAATCTAGAATTTTAAATCTACCTACTTTCATTAACTATGTATAAATGCCTCTACACTTTATAGATGAGAGCGAATTGCTTAAGATCTGTTTACAATATGGAAGTATGCCTTCTTAACTATTTCATTAGTGTCGGCACATCCAAACTTTCAAAAACATTTCAAACATTTTCAACATGTGCCAAAAATGTGATGGCGCTCATCCCTGCTGTCTTCTGCCTCCACACTTGCTTGCTGCTGACGATGCTCCTGCATCAATGTGGTGGGATCAACTTGTGTAGGTGCAACGTATTAGAGAGAAATATATCACTTTGAAAGAATTCAAGAGGTATTTCAAGAAGAAATACTTGAATAAGATATACTACGATAGAAAGATGAAATATTTCTTTGAACTCAAGCTGGGCAGCATGACCATTGATGAATAGGAACAAAGATTTTTGGAATTGTTGAAGTATGTCACATTCATCAAAGATGAGACTTTCAAGATTCATAGGTATCCAAGTGGATTTCCACCTTCCATTGGTGACAAGATTCAGTATGATGATACTAAATGTTGGCACAGGGTCATACCCAGGGTTCAACACTCAAGATCGCACCAACAAAACCCTAACTACCAACCCTTTTGGCAACACCTACGAAGAAGATGAAGTCTCACCCGAGGTAGAGGTAGGGGTGGTTTTAGGACTCATATGTCTACAACCTTAGCTGGGACACCGCCTTGTGATTATGTCTTTTACAAGGAACTTAGCATTGATCATTCATCAATATTTAACCCTTATGGTACTTCGCAGATAGCACAGAGCATCGCAGTGAATACTTAGAAAAAATATGATTCAGTACTTAGCCACAAAAATATAGATTAGATTTAGTAGATCAAGCACTAAGCATCTTATATATCAGATCTAACATTCATTCATATGTCATAAGCACAGAGAAGAACTAGATCTAATTAATCACAACAAGCACTTAGCAAAAAAACATTAGGTCGAAGCACAAAGCAAAGTACACAAAGTTACCATGTTTCACCCCCACCCTGGGGCTACGTCCACAAAGTATTCTTATTTATATTATATCGGTCAAGAGGTTACAACACAAAGCTTCAGTAACCCTTACTTTGTATAGGACAAAATATTTGCGCAGCTCGCTAGATCCTTCTTCCTTGCACTTCAACACAAACTACAACAACTTGCACTTAGCTTTTCAATCTCCTTACAATCATGCACAGAGCACTTGCAATATACATCCAATCACATAGATCCAACTACTAGCACTAAGCCTTTAGCTATACATCACATAGATGTACTACTATATCTCTCTACTTACATTACCTACGTATCTATTTATAGATTACAAAATGGTCCTAAGTGTTGGTAAACCCACGGGTCGACATCCGTTTCCCTTTACATCAACCCAAAACTCTAAAAGAGACCCAAAAATAGGTCTTTCTTCCCTAATTTCCACTTCACATTGTGCTCCATCTTTGGCAAGCTATCACAGTCCCAAAAACAGTCAAATATGACCAAGTATTCTTCAAGACTTGGTCAAGGGCCAACAGGCCCCCAACACTCACCTGTGATTCATCATGAGTCACTCAAGTCTAATTAATTCTGCCTCGAATACCTCGATCTTGGCTTGAGCTACTGCAGTGCAACAACCTCTTGCTCAGTAAATTCCTGGATCACTGTGTCATTGAGCGGTCCTTGCAGGCACTGTTCTGTAGTGATGACAACCTGTTCGAGTTCATCTCCCTGGATTTCAAGTTCAGAGAACAGTTGGCATGCCTTTTTTTGGATAGGATGAAGTTGTTAGGAGACTTCCATCACTTTACTTTGAATCATATGTACCTATTGTTGGGTTGTGCGTTGTTCTGTGAACCTCTTCATTCTTTCGACTAGGGTCAAAATCTTTATCTATGCTTGTAGAGTGTCTGCATGTTTCTTTGTTTCTTTGAGTTGTGCCTCCAATGTCTACAATTCTGGATTCTCTTTGAGGGTTTCATAAGTCTTGACACTTCTAGTGCTCAACTACTTGCATTCCAAGGAAAAGGTTTTTAATCTGCCAACTGCGCTTTGAGCACTAGCCTATCTTAGATATCTTATTTCTTGGGGGCTCTCGGGCACGGTACAGAGCTCCAAATTCATGATGTGTTGTTGGAGTTGCTGGATTACTTCTTCCATTTGGGTCACCTCCTGTGGGATATGGTCTTCCATATTCACTTCTATGACCATCACAGAATGAAGTTCCTTTTGAACCCTGTCCTGTACTTCAAGTTGCTTTGCTAGCAACTGTGCCTTTTCCTCATCCCACTTCGCTTTCAGGTCAAGCTTTTCTCATTCTTCATCATACTATTGTTCTATTAGTTCTTTCTGTGCTTGCATAAAAGCTTGGGTGGCTTGTGTTGTGTCTTCTTGAGCTCGTTGAAGGCAAGTTTTGACTTGATCAACGATCTGGTGTAATTGAGTGGGCTCATTGCCTGGTCCTGATGTTTCACTTATCAAGGGAGCTGTAGAGACTGCTTGGCTGGACTGGAGTGCCTGCTGCACTTCTTTGAGTTCTCCCTTGATTTGGTTGAATAGCTCCTCCTTCTTTTCTTCTTTCTTTTCTGCGAGCTCTAGTGAAACATCATTCAACACGAAAATTAAGAAGTCAAAGTCATCCGAGGTAAGGGTAGTTTTAAGCATTGTTCGAGTGGCCTTATATTTCTTTCAGGAGGAGGGTCTTGGTGGCATCAACTTTATTTTCATGGAGGGATCCTCCTCCTCTCTAGGTGGAGAAACCTCGCCTCTATTTTTCTCGACTTCTGTACCACCTAGCTTGTCACCATCACCTCCCTGCGTAGGTGAGATCGAATTAGTCTTTGTGGACATGCTAGGGACATATTTAACTTTGTCATCCTTCTTATTCCTTATTGGACCAGGTGTATCCAGCATATCTTCAGGGCTTTCCTCATTGGACATGTCTGCGGGGTCCACTGCAACAAGGAGGTTCGCCGACCATTCCTTGGTAATCTCCTCCAAGTCATCTTTTGTCAGCTTGTAGTAGGATTGGAGTTGTTGTTTATGCTCATCACTGAGCACTGTAATATAGGTGAAGTGGTAGTCTACGCTAAATTTCATAAAAGGTCTAAACCTATAAAGTACGTTTGGGGTGATTCACAGTGTAGGCTGAATTTCATTGTTCAGTTGGTTGAAGTAGGTGTGGAAGACAACATTGGATTGCCATTGCTTGTTCATGTCACTGGAGTACCACAACGTACAGAAATTCGTGGCTAGTGGTTCGAAAGCTTTTATCTCTGGAAAAGTGGCCCCCTATGATAGTTCCAAAGAGACGAAAGAGATGAGTATGAGAAACCAACTAAAGTGGAACTCATACCCTTGGTATTGCACTCCTCTGCAATCTAGCTCTAACTGGTTTACAAGATACTGTGCCCAATTCATTTGTAGTCCCTCGGCACATTTCCCTATGAGTTCAACTATGAAGCCAGTCACCTATGTCGGTATTTTCTTACGAGATAACTTGCCGCAATCAACTGACATGCAAGGCACACTGCACCACTTTGGATAGAGGCTACCTTGTAGCCTCACATACCCTTCTCTACATCGCCATAAGTTTCCTTTATCCGTTGTGCTAGTGCTCAGTCTGAGGTCTTTCCTAGGTAAAATTCTTGTGGGTCAGGGCCTTGAATGCTAAGTCCTGTGATCCAATTGATCAGAGTCAGATCCACAGTGATGTGGTGGTCCAAACATAAGTATCTGACATGGTAGCAAGACAGTAGGAACTTGACACATGCATTGACTTCCTGGTGTCTACCGAAGTGAGGGATCTTCATTACGTTGAGCAGTGTGGACTGCGCGAGGTTCTAGGTCCAGGACTACAGGACAATCTTAGGATTTTTTCCTTTAGTCTTGGTTAAGTACTTATGTGGAGCTAACATGATGTAGGTTTTGTGATCTCCAAGGTTAAAATCATTAAATTTCAGTGTTGCGAGCTTATCTTGGTTAGCACGAACTACGTGCACCCCTTTCAAAAGATACACAATGATTAAGGTGTACTCAAAGTCTCTAGGTACACTGTTGCGGTTAATCTTGCCACTCAAAGGTGGTATGTAAACCAGTAGAATGTGCGGGATTAGCTTGGCATTTACAATATCGTCTCTGTGCTTTGTTCTTGTCTCGGTCGTGGTTCTAGAAGGTCCTGCTCTATGAGCAGTGGAGGGAGAAGCTTGGAATCCTCCTGTCGATGATGCTTGCATGCCTGCAGACATCCTTCTTTTTGACATGACTCTCTCATCCATTAGGTCAATAAAAACTTCTTCAACTGCTTTCTCAACAATGCTGAGCTCATCCGACATACAAGCTTGGGTCCACTAGCTCAGGTGTGAAAATGAATTCAGAGACTATGATGAACAGTATGGGAACAAGGAAATGATCACAAGGTGAATTAATCTCAAGTTTCGGGTTCAAATTCTCACTTAGAAAAAGGTATTCTCTGTGCGTGGTGCGACGGACTAAGTAGGGAAACTTAGCAACGGTTTGTTTGCAACGGATATGGGGATTTCATTAACTCCGTTCTATCCATTCTAGTGCTGTCCAACGGTCTAGTGGGAACCCATAATTGCTTTTCGACCTTTTTGGGGTGGAAGTCGAACGGGTATATCGGTCAAATGGCTATATTGTTGCGCCATGGTGAAGTGCCAGATGCCATTGTTTTGATATCTCGACGAAGCTCAATTCTTGTGATTTTTCCTTCTATGAAGTTTCCTCTAGAGTCTTCTGAAAATTTTCAACTTTGGCCCTCTTCTGACTTATCTTCCTAGCCTTTTTCCCAATGAGCTTAGTCTCGGTCATCATTTTTCCATTATGAGTCTTATCTTCTCTTGACATAGTCACTTCACGCTGCTTAGTTTCTTTCTTTAGATCCAAGGGTAATACTCCTTCATAATTAAATATTTTGGTCTTCTGTGATTCCTCTAATGCTCTTATAGCTTCAACATCTAGGTCCCTGGTGTTTAACAACTAAGATATGTTCTCTTGTTCCTCCATCAAGTAGGTGATCCTTCTAGTCATAAATTCCATGAGTTCTTGCTTCTTTTGTTCTAGGGATTCCTTTTCTTCTTTCCTCTGGATTTGGTCTTTTTCAATCCAAATATTTCCTAACAAAGTTGGAAATGGGGTACGGTTCTCAATAAATCTAATGACTTTGAACTCTTCCTCTGTCGAAGTTCCATGGGTAATCATAGCTATCTGGTTAATTCTGCCACATAGGGTTACCATTTTTCCTTTAAATAATCTGATGGTTCCTAGTGAAGGGACCAGAGCATGCCTTCCTAGGGTTTACCAAGTTCTTTCTATCATAATGTTCATCGGTGTTCCCTCATCCAGAGCATAGTCAATGTCGAAGTCTCCTATTCTTACTTCGATTTTCTCCTTTTTTTGAATATATCTAACAAACTAACATTCTTATGATCATCTAGGGTTTCTTTTATTTTCAGTAACATAATCTCTTATTCTTTCTGGATTTCTTCCATAACTTTAGTCTCTTAATATCCTTCAGAGTTTACTTGTTCCATATTCAATTTTTCAAGTCTAGTAATCATTCTAGGGATATCCAATACTTCATGGTCCATAACTTTACAATAGAGGCAACTAGGGTTCCCCCCAGGGCATTCCTTAGCAAGATGTCCTGGTCTTCTACAATTGTAACAAAGAGTTAATCCTCTCTTTCTCATCCATGATCCCCAACTCTTCTTGTACTGCGCACTAGGATCATGATGCCTGGCCTGCAAAAATTTCTTTCTATAATCTTGCATCCATTGGTTAGTCCAATAATTCTTTCTATGCATAGGTATAACATATCTTTCACTATTCCTATCAGACCTATTCATATCAAACTTTCTTTTATCTAACAATTATCTAGTTTTCAGGCTAGGACAAAATATATCAAGCGTACCTAAATTCATGCTTCAGAAACAAAAAAAAAAATCCACTTATCTTACCTATATAGAGCACAAAGCTTTCAGATCTAGAACTTGAACTATTCTTACCTTAACTAGAAGCTAGATCTTACAGATCTTACCTCTTTTTTGTGAAAATTTCTACTTTTACCTTTCTTAGAGCATAAAGTGTTCAGATCTCACTTCTTTTCTTCAGTATCAACCTCTTTCTTGCAGATATGACCTCTTTCCTTCATCTCTGACCTTTCTTTCTCAGCACAAAGCTTCGTAGTTCAAGTAGAATACTGCACACTAGGGCAACAGATCCACGCACAGATCTTATTTCACACAAAGATTTTTCTTCTTTAGTTCCCAGCAATCATAGTTCCAAGTCATGGCAATGGAACCATTTGTTGGCACAAGGGTAGACCCAGGGTTCAACGCTCAAGAGAGCACCAGAAAAACCTTAACTACCGGCCCTTTCGGCAACACCTACGAAGGAGATGAAGTCTCACCCGAGGTAGAGGCAGGGGTGGTTGCAGGACTCAGATCTCTGCAACCTTAGCTAGGACACCGATGTGTGATTATATATTTTATAGGGCACTTAGCATAAATCATTCATCAATATTTAACCCTTATGGTACTTCGCAAATAGCACAGAGAATCGTAGTGAATACTTAGACAAAATATGATTCATTACTTAGCCATAGAAATATAGATTAGATTCAACAGATCAAGCACTAAGCATCTTATATATCATATCTAACATTCATTCATATGTCATAAGCACATAGCATAACTAGATCTAATTAATCACAACAAGCACTTAGCCAAAACACATTAGGTCGAAGCACATAGCACAATACACAAAGTTATCGTGGTTCACCCCCACCCTGGGGCTACGTCCACAAAGTCTTCTTCTTTATATTATCTCGGTTAAGTGGTTACAACACAGAGCTTCAATAACCCTTACTTCGTACAGGACAAAAGACTTATGTAGCTTGCTAGATCCTTCTTCCTTGCACTTCAGCACAAACTACAACAACTTGCACTTAGCTTTTCAATATCCCTACAATCATGCACATAACACTTGCAATATACATCCAATCACACTGATCCAACTACTAGCACTAAGCCTTTATCTATACATCACATAGATGTACTACTATATCTCTCTACTTACATTGCCTAAGTATCTATTTATAGATTACAAAATGGGCCTAAGCGTGGGTAAAACCACAGGCCGACATCCCTTTCCCTTTACATCAACCCAAAACCCTAAAAGGGACCCAAAAATAGGTCTTGATTCCCTAATTTCTGCTTCGCGTTGCACTCCATATTTGGCAAGTTGTTGCAGTCCAAAAAATGGTCAAATATGACCAAGTATTCTTCAATACTTGGTCAAGGGCCAACATTAAGACTATGGAAGAAACTATAAGAAGAGCGAAATGCTTATATGAGTAGCAAAGAGAGAAGCCTACCTTTCGGAAGGCTTGGGAAGACAAGAAGAAATTTTATATGGATCAAAGGAAGAAGGGAACTAAGCCACCCTTTTCCAAAAACAATTCTCAAGAAAAACCATCATTTAGAGAGCCGAGAATTGATGATGTAGGGTAACAAAGGCCAAGGAAGACACCCATTTAGTGTTGGGGCTGTCAGGGAAACCACAAGTACAGAGATTGTCCCCATAAAAATGGCAAAGTGAGAGTCATCCATAATTTTCAGCAAGATGAAATAGTGGAAGACATGGGCACTAGAATACCAAGAATCTATGCAGCCTTGGACAACAAGAAAGTAGAATCTCATTTACAAATGATTGAAGTGGAAGGTATGATAAACAACCATACATTTACTATTTTAATTGATTATAGGGCTATTCATAGTTATATAGATCCTAGAGTGGTGGAAAGTTTTCAATTGTCGAGAATCAAACATGAAAAGTCTTGGTTAGTGAAGTTGGCTATAGAAACCAAGAGAAAATTCATTGAGTTGGTTAAGTCCTGTCCTGTGGACATGAATGGACTGAGCACAAAGGATGAATTGAAAATTATAACTTTAGGTTCTTATGACTATCTAGTTGGGATGGACTAGTTGGACCAGCACCATGCCATCCTAGACTACCATAACAAGGCATTCACTTTCCTGGATGAGGAAGGAAATCAGAAAACAATCCAAGGAATTCCCAAAGTTGTTGCAATCAGAGAAATATCAACAATGCAGCTAAAGAAGTGCTACAGAAAAGGATGCCAATTATTTGTAGCCCATGTGGAGGAAGCATCTAAGGATGAGGTCTAAAATATTGGAGATCATGTAGTACTAAAGGAGTTTGAATATGTATTTCAGGAGGTACCCGGACTACCCCTGAAGAGATATATTGACTTCTCTGTAAACTTGATGCCTGGAGATCATGCGGTACTAAAGGAGTTTGAATATGTATTTCAGGAGGTACCTGGACTACCCCTGAAGTGTTGAAAGCTCCTTAGAGAATGAGTATGCCAGAGCTAAAAGAGTTGCAATTGCAGCTTGAAGAGATTTTGAAGAAGGGGTATATATGCCCAAGCATGTCACCTTGGGGTGCCCCGGTCATGTTTGTGAAGAATAAGGATGGGAAGCTGATATTGTGTATCGATTTCAGACAATTGAACAAAGTAACTGTATAGAAAAAATATACTCTGTCAAGGATTGATGACCGCTTCGATCCATTGAAGGATGCAAAGATATTTTTGAAGGATGGGATAGTTGTAGATCCTGAGAATATTGAGGCCATCAGAGAATGGTTATCTCCAAAGAACATGACAGAAGTCAGATCCTTTATGGGTCTAGTTGGTTATTATAGAATCTTTATCGCAGGGTTCTTAAGGATAGCTCACCCTATCACTTCCTTGCAAAGGAAGGAGAAGAAATTTTAGTGGACAAAAGATTGTGAGAGAATCTTCCATCAATTTAAGAAACTATTAACTAGTGCTCCAATCCTCAGGATTGCAGATCCGAATGAATACTTTGTAGTATGTATAGATGCATGAAAATAAGGACTGGAAGGATTCCTCAGTTAGAATGTATTCGTAATTTGTTATGAATCCAGAAAGTTGAAAGAGGACGAAAGGAACTATGAAACTCATGATTTGGAGTTGACAGTCATAGTACATGCTCTAAATAAATTGAGGCATTAACTCGTGGGAAAGAGGTTTGACCTAAGGACAGACCATAACGGTCTGAAGTATTTGTTCAATCAACCAACCTTGAATGCTAGGCAGAGTAGGTGGTTAGAGTTTCTTTGTGAATACGACTTTAATATCAAGCATATCAAAGGAAAATATAACAAAGTGGTTGGTGCACTCAGCATGAGAGTGCATGGATTACATTCTACAACCATTATCATGTATCAAACTGATATTAAAGGCAGAATTGCGGAGGCTGCAAATACATATTTGCAATACAGGGATTTGGCAGCAAAGCTACAACAAGGTAAGATGCCACAGAAAGTGGAGAATTATAAATTGGAAACTGATAGAACACTTCTATACAAGAACATAATTATGTACCTAATGTCCATGAATTGAAACTTATGATTTTGAAAGAAATGCATAGTGTACCTTATGATGGGCACTCTGAATATTAGAAAACTGTGGCAGTAGTCAAGATCCATTACTTTTGTTCATGTATGAAGAAAGATATTTTTGAATACATCACCAGATGTATGGAGTGCCAGAAGGTTAAAGCTGAGCATAGGAACCTAACAGGGTTGTTACAGCCTTTACCCATTCCTGCGTGGAAATGGGAGGTAGTGACAATGGATTTCATCACAGGATTTCCTAGAACAGGAAAGAAACATGACTCAATTATGGTGGTGGTGGAAAAGCTTACGAACATTTCCCACTTCATTCCATTAAATACTACTCACAAGGAAGAAGATGTTGCAGACATATTTATGAAGGAAGTGGCACAATTGCATGGAATTCCCAAGACAATTGTGTCTGACAGAGACCCGAAATTTACCTCAAATTTCTACAAAGGGTTATTCAAGGGGTTTGGAACGAATATGAACTTTAGAAAATCCTTTCATCCTGAGTCTGATGGGTAGACAAAGCAGGTGAATCAAGTGATAGAAGACATACTAAGGATGTATGTGATGGACAAACAATCTAAATGGGAAGACTACCTACACTTGGTAGAATTCACCCACAATAATGGGTATCAAGCATCATTGAAGATGAGCCCATTTCAAACACTGTATGGTAGAAAGTGAAATACTCTTGTAAGCTGGGATAATCCAAATGATAGGGAAGTAGTTGGTCTAGAGTTTCTCAAGGAAATGGAAGAACATATGCTAAAAATTAAGCAAAATTTGAAAGTTACCCCAAGACAGGAAAAAACGTTATGCTGATAAAAACATAACCCACAAAGAGTTTAAAGTGGGTGACCATGTTTTCCTGAAAGTGAAATCCAATAGAAGTTCCCTGAAGCTGGGAAACTGCACCAAGTTAGCAGCCATATTTTGTGGGCCATTTGAAATCCTACAAAGGATTGAGTCAGTTGCATATATGCTTGCATTACCTGCATCCATGATTGTACATAATGTATTTCATGTTTCATTTCTTAATAAATATATAATTCTAATCATGTAATTGATTGAAATGTGATTCAGGTCGAACAAGAAGGTGTCCTGCAAGTGCATCCTGTGCGCATATTGGACCAGAAAAGAAAACAACTCTAGAATTGAGCCATAGGGATTGCAAAGGTCCAGCGGACCTGGTACGGTCCTGAGGACATGACTTGGGAACATGAAGCTACTATGCGAGCAAAATATACGCATCTTTTTGAACATTTTGAAAATCTTGCTAATGTTGTGTAAATGTTGCACTAAGAACAGTGAAAAAATAAGGGGAGGGGATTGTAATATCCCCAAGGACGAGCCCTGTTGTAATCATGTTTATGAATTGTAATAATTTTTATGAATTGTAAATCATGTTTTGTAGGCTGGTGAGACGAGTATTGATAAGTTGGTGGGATTATGTGCTTATTATGCCAGAGAGCCTAAGTGTTAAAGGCCAGGAGCCTATTTTTGTATATGTAATTAATAAAGATTAAACATCACTGCATGCAGACCTATAGCACCCATCCACAGGATGCTAAGCAATTAACTATTTATTTAAATACTTACACATTAACAAATTTGTTTTAGAATTATTTCATTGATTTTTATTTACACATTTCTTATACATCTTCTTAATGATAAATCTAATAACATGATGAAATAAGTAGTAGGCTAACTTTAAGATTTAAGAACTTTAAAACTTAAGTATACCCAAAATATCAATAACAAAAATATGACTGAAAAATACCTCCTCCTTAGTTTGTAGAAGCTCATCAGTTGTAATGTAGTCCTGGGCGCTTCCAAGTATTCTTTTCCCACTTGCCCAGAGTGAAACAACGGAATCCTCCCTGCCAACTAGGAGCCTAACCGGCTTCCTAGCTCCAAGAAACCTTTTGGTTTCTTGGCCCTCTGTGCCCGTGACTCCAAGAACAACAAAGCACAAATGCTCAAAGAAAACTATCACAAGAATTATACCTTCCAAGAATTTCACAACCCCCTCCCCTCAAACCTCTCCATCCTCCATATTTATCAAGTTTCCATACACACTTCCCCAAGTGTCCTCAACCACCCTCATTATTATCCATCAACTTCCCTTATCTAGATATTTTGGGAAAATGTTAAAATAAAACTAAATATAAATAACTTGCATTAAAAAATAATAAAATAAAATAAAAAGTCTTTATTCTCATGCTAGATAATAAATGTTATTTGATAATTTTCCCCAAAATGTACATAACACTCCACCATGCTCATTTAATTCATCACACCCACCATCTATCAAAGTCAAGAAAGTATTTAATGCTTCTAGATATTTGTATGCAATATAATTTACATATTCAATAAACATTCAATTAAATAGTTAATAACTCACTTTAATAATTAATACATTAATTACTTATACTAGTGTACATGGGTAGGGTATGTGTGCATAGCTAGCGGACACATATCTCATGCATGTACTAACGATAAAAAATCATTGCCTCTAGTGCATAGTTCCTATATGATCACCAAGACATGTAGGACAACAGATCAAGTAATACATCATTTAATAATCTTAACGAACTAAATTACACCAATTCATCAATAATTCATTGTCACACTTAAAATATCACTAGGAAATCAAAGAGGGTTTTAAACATGGTAGGAACCAAGTGAGTAAACAATAGTGGCATCTCTAATCCCCAATCAGTATTCTCAACTAACATTGAAGCATCCTTCCTTACTAACCTACTTCCATCTTCCATCCTATCCTTTCCTCTGTTGGACTAAGATGGAGCGTCAACTATATTGACCTAACTCCAGATAGAACCCATAAGCAGAAGTGTCATACATCTCGACCAAGCTTCCCCCACAGGCAACTAGCAG
>SNQJ01S0017631.1:69695-82501 GCA_010110895.2 Picea sitchensis | reverse complement strand
CCCCCCAACATGTTTAAATGAAGATTATAACGTTGAATATAAGAGGCCTAAACAACCCAAGAAATCAATGAATCCTTAAAAATAGACTGAGCAAGGAACAACTTGACCTATGTTTCATTCAAGAGAAAGAATGTACTTTAGACAGAATGGAAACAATCAGTAAAAAACACTGGAGTAAGTACACAATGTTGGTTCTCGAAAGCCAACATATGGTAGGAGGTATTATCACCTCGTGGAACCACAATTGGTGAACCTACTTGCAGTAGAAGCCACGAGACACACACATTCTGTTAACATGCAAATTATAGGGAACAAGATGGAAATTCTATGCACTAATGTGTATGGCCCCCAGGTGATTGAGGGAAAAAGTAGAATGCTCCTAGACCTAGAGAATCTAAAGGATCGAACCAACAACCTCCATTAGATCCTAGCAGGGGATTTCAACATCATCACTACACTCGCTGAGAAAAAAGGGGGCACCAGGAGACTGGACAGAGATGCAAAAGAATTCTCAGATTTCATTGACACAATGGAGCTTGTGGACATCGGGACCAACAATGGACAGTTCACCTGGAACAACAAACGACTAGATCACCACCAAGTAGCTACAAGGCTAGACAGATTCTTGGTGTCAAAATCCATCATTTTGCAGGGACTAACTTTGGACTGCAACATCCTCCCTTGGGGGGGATCAGACCACTGGCTAGTTCAACTGGAAGCTAATTTTCAAACTACACCGAAGAACATACCATTTAGATTTGAGAAATTCTGGATCGACCATCCCACCTTCAAGGAGAACATCAACCAATGGTGGTGGGAAGAAATACTGAACCAAGGGACAAGGATGTTCAAACTTTAGAAGAAACTCAAGTACATTAAACAAAATCTCAAGGAGTGGAACATGGAACTCTTTGGAAACATAAACGAAGGGAAAAAAAGTATCGAGGACAGAATGAGGAAGCTACAAGAACTGTGCTTCAAAGAGGGATACACAGAGGATCGAAAAAAAGAAGAGATGCAAATGACCCAGGAATGTGAAGCAAGATGCCAGTAGGAAGGAACTTTGTGGTGCCAAAAGTCTAGAATAAGGTGACTAAAGGAAGGGGAGAAGAATACCAAGTTTTTTCATAGAACAACTATTGCAAGAATATCCCATAACAAAATCTTTAAGATTAGGGATCAGGACGGGATCGAAAAGAATCCCACCAGAAAATTGAAAATACATTGGTCAATCACTTCCAGAGGATAGCCCAGGAACCCAACCAAGACAGATTTGAGGCCATACAAAGAATAATTCAGCACATCCACAAGTTGGTCACAGAGGATCAAAATGTCAACCTAAGCAAACCCATCACAAAGGAAGAAATTAACCAAGTGGTCCAGGAGATGCCCACCGGAAAGGCCCCAGGCTCGGATGGCTTCACAGTGGAATTCTTCAAAGCCCGCTGGGAAGTGGTTAAGCATGACATTTATGGGGTGGTGGAGGACTCCAAGCGTTTGGCATCCATCCTGAAAGCTTTAAATAGCACAATGATCACTCTAATCCTGAAAGAAAATGAAGCTAGGACCCCAGACCACTACAAGCCTATAGCTTTATGCAATGTAGTTTATAAGATAATCTCCAAAGTCATCGCCAATAGACTGAAGCCACTCCTTCCCACACTAATTTCACAGGAACATGCGAGTTTTGTGGAAGGAAGACAAATCCTGGAGAATATCATCCACGCCCATGAGATAATTCACAAGTTGAAAAGCCAAAGGAGAGGGGGAGTGATAATCCAACTTGACCTGGAGAAGGCTTACGACAAAATAAGTTGGCACTACATGGCTAAGACACTAGAAGCTTTTGGGTTTGACCAACACTGGATCAATTGTATCGTCACTCTAGTCTCAACGACAAGCTACTTGTTTCTAATCAATGGAGCCCTAGCCAAACCTTTATGTCCATCTAGGGCATAAGACAAGGGGATCCACTGCCCTCCTGCTTGTTCATTCTAATGATGGAAGGGCTGAGCAGAAGCATAAAAAGTGCAACTGCAGCTAGTGAAATAAAAGGCATCAAACTTTTTCAAAATTGTCCAACCTCCATACACCAACAGTTCGTTGATGATACCCTACTCCATGGCACACCCACGATAAAGGAAGGAAAGGATTTTAAAAGAATCTTAGAAGACTTTGAGGAAGCCTCGGGGGCAAAAATCAACCACTCCAAATCCATGATATATTTCTTCAATACTAATCCAACAATTCAAAGAAACTTGGCCAACATTCTGGGGTTTGGACGCAAAACGCTCCCAACGAAATACTTGGGAATCCCCCTGATGAAAAGAGCCTGCAAAAATTCTACGTGGGAAGGAGTTATGAGAAAACTGCAGGAGAGGGTAAAAAATTAGACATACAGAGCCCTAAACTTGGCCGAAAGGCTTATCCTCACCAAAACGGTTCTACAAGCAATTTCAACGTATATGATGTTAGTGGTCCCAACCCCCAAAGGAATCCTACAAAAGATAAGAGCCATCCAAAGAGACTTCCTATGGTGAGGCGCAAAAAATAAGAAGAAATGGGCCCTGGTGGCCTGGGATAAGGTATGCAGACCAAAACACAAAGGTGACCTGGGGTTACAAGACCCATAGGTAACCAACGAAGCCTATGGGGCAAAGCTTTGGTGGCGATGGGCAAAAGAAAAATTGGTGTCGTGGGAAAACCTCTGTAAGGCCAAGTATTCCCTGAACATCAGCGACTAGGAGCGAATTTGGTTCATGGGCACAAGGGAGGGATCAACCATTTGGAATCTTGCCTGGAGAAATAAGAACTGGATCCAGAAACACAGCTTCTGGGAAGTCATAAATGGTAGAACAACAAGGTTCTGGGAGGACACATGGCAATAGGAACCCAGAATGGAAAATCCAAACAGGGAGGAGCTGCAACAGGAAATGATTGGGCAAGGAAAAACAAAAATGCATCATTACTGGAAGCAAAGGGATGGCAACGCCAGATGGAGGATCTAGGAGAAACTTGATACACAAAATAGAGCCTGGATCGAAACAATAACGAAAGAGGTGGATGAGGAATTGAGGAAAAGGAAAATTGGGGTCTCGAAAGAAGAGGACCAATTGAGGTGGGGCAAGAAAAATGGGGGTGAATTCAACTCAAAAGAAGCGCGATATTACATCGTGGGTCAGGACCAAGAAAATCCGGAGCAATAGTGGGAAAAGATTTTGAAAAGCCCCCAATGGGCAAAAACCAAAATGTTCAAATGGATAGTTCTACATAATTGAATTCTAACTTGGGAGAACCTCATGAAAAGGGGTTTGCAGAGGTCCCTCTCCCTGCCATCTCTATCAAGTCAAGGAGGAAACAATTGATCACCTCCTCGATGAATGCAGTTACACAACAAAGATTTGGGATTGGGCGGCAGACATCTTCCGCCAATCCAATAGGATTCGGGGGAACATCAACGCAACCATCAACAACTGGAATGAGGGTTACAACGAAAATGAAATGGTGAACCTTTGTTGGAATCTAACGTAAGGGATGATCATCTAGGCAATTTGGAAAGAACGGAACCAACACATTTTCAGGAATGAAAGCATACCGACAGAAAGGCTAAATGAGGCAATAGTCTCTCAAATAAGAGAAACAATGTAGAGCCGCAACTGCAATACGAAGAAATCTCAACTTACAGACCAAGACTCCCGCATCCTGTATTTTTTCCATCTAAAAGAATGGCGCAACAACATACCTGTAGGGTGCAACCAACAACTCCAGATAGGAGCCCGCAACTGGACTCCCCCTCCATCAGGGTTCCTCAAACTGAATTTTGATGGGGCGACAAAAGGAAACTGAGGAGTGGCAGGGGCATGTGGAGTGATCAAAGATAGTGGTGGCAACATCATCTGACTGTACGCTAGGAGCATGGGAAACTCAACCATCAACGCGACGAAATTTGGAGCCTTGGAACTTGGCCTTGAAATCCTAAGTCATGAAAGGATGACAAACACCATCGCAGAAAGTGACTCCACACTGGTTATAAACACGGCGAAAAGACTCCAAAATGGCACCAGAGTGGGAGAGATTCATCGCCACTGGAACCTTGCACACTCCCTATAGAAAATCCAGGAGCATCCGATAACTCTGAATACAATGGAGTTGCGTTGGATGCGCTGGTCAGTGAATTCTCTAGCAGACATGCTCGCTAACAAGGGGGTCGACAAGGAAGGCCCAGAAATAAACGATACCTAGGTCAACATTTCGAGCGGGCAACTCTGAACAGACTGCAACCACCTTGCGACAAACGATCGTGAAGGCAATTTAAGCATGGAAGGTCACATTGAGGAGGACATCACAAGGCCTCTTGGAAGGTACGCAGGCCCCAGGCAGAATAAGAGTTCTTAACACTCTGCAACCAATTATCCTGCAAGATCATAGTAAGCAACAAACAAACAACCGGAAGCAAGGCCAATACACTAGTAAGAGGTGTGGGGAAAGCATGATTAAAGGGCTAGGCAACAAGTCGCATGCAACGAATGAGGTAAGGCATGAGGGGTTGATGATAACTAGGATCGATCCACCAGGACAAGTACAAGTATAGAGAGCAACACAGTCAGATCACAAGCGAGCAAGGGCAGTGATCGCACAGGGACAAAGGACGATCCATCATGATCATACGAGTTGTAACATGAAAATTGACGGAAGTGCTCACCATCGTGAGAAAAACCAAGACTGAAAGGCCGGGCTTGTAGAGGGGAAAGGTTAACAAGAAGAGGGACAACAGAAATAGACGCGATCAAAAGGAGTGCAACAACATGGATTATTACAGAGTCAAGGGCAGGGAAAGTAAGAATACCTATGAAGTGAGGCATAGGCCGAGGAACCAGAACATAAGTTGTGACAGGCAAAGCGGGATGGAGTGACTAAAGTAAACACACAGGAAAAGGAACCCCCCTGGGAAGGAAGTCCCAAACAGTTCACGATGATTAACAAGAATGGAGTAGGCAATGAAATATGCAGAGGGCACCTTCCAAACTCTGGTTGCGCCGAAGGGGAAGGCGACCATCACCCAGTGGGAAAAGGAACTAAAGGACAAGTGAAAAGGTAAAGCATCGGATGCATTGGTACAAAAGGCAGACTGGGTAACTGATATGGGGGCCACGCAACCCAGGGAAACCCTCTACCACAAAACGATGGAGATGGCTTGGCTAACCAAGATGATGATCGGGAAAGTTATTTCAGGAAGGGAAGAAGCCAGACAGGAGGATAACAGGGAAAACAAGACAATGCTAGACTAGATCCTGCGTCGCATCAACATGTTGGAAACTATTACCAAACTATTAGTAGAGGTCGACAAGGACCAAAAATGCAAGCTGGAGTGGTTCGAAGCCCAGTTCCACCTCTACCTATGTTATGCCCATCACATGGACATCACGCCTGCCGATGGACACGATGTGCCATATCAAATCAGGAAGACTCGCACGGCCTCCTAGAAGGAAGATAACAAGAGCCAGGTGGAGGGCGGGAAGGAGCACCCCCAGGTGTTGAAACACTTCATAGTTCCAACTTAATGGTTTGGTAGTCTATAGGCAATAATGGTAGGATTTGTCAGGTTAGCTCAGATATCTTTCACGCTCTAGTTTAGGGGGATGTTTTAGTCTCTTCTTTTATGTATGTGTTTTTTTCTCAAACTGAATATGGAAGGTCTGGTCTGGTTTCCCTTGGTGGCAGACCAACACCATCCTTCATTACTATCAAATTGCACAATTAGGGACCCCTTGGTCTGGTTTCCTTTTAGGCAGACCAGGATCCCCACCTTTTGTATCATAATCTTTCCAGTAATATAGATTCGTACATCCACTTACACAAAAAAAAAAATGTAGGTTGTTGGCCTAGTGGTTGGCAGAGCATTTGTTAAGGCATAGATAAAGGGGGAGGTCCCGAGGTCAAGCTCGTGGCCCTCCCCTTTTGGGCGGTTGGTTGTAACTTATATGATATTAATACATGTTGGTTCCGCCAATCTTAGCAGAGGTTTGGATATGTTTGTTTCCACCATATTTGGAAGGGTTCTGTCGGATTTGGCAGACCCGCCAAACCTTTTATTTTTTTGGAATTTCGTTCTCAGGCCGTCATTGGGTATTTTCCCACTACCACGTGGTATCCCATGACCGAGCCACATGGAAGTCAACCATTGAGCCACGTCAGCCAACTATACAATCATCTACCACGTCAGGGTACACTTCTACCACCTCATTTTCCACATCAACCTGCCACATCAGCCACCACATCACCATATGGTCTGCCATGTGGCTGTACGTACTACCACGTGACACATTTTTATTGGTCCACAAAATGACCCAAAAATGTAAAAAATGGGTGACACGTGGCAGCCTCTGGTGCTGCCACATCACCATGCTGATGTTGGCATGACATGTGTCACCTCCTACGTGTGACACACATGTTTTACGGATGCAAACTTCATCCGTACTGATGTTGACGTTAGCAGTACGGATGCTGACTCATCCCTTGTTGATTGGGCTAGTTTGACGAAACTTTGACCACAAATATCTTTCGATTCGTAACTCCATTTGACGAGTCGTTTACGTCATTGGAAATCCTGTGACGCGCTCTTCGCAATGATGTCACTTTCACTGAGTTTTGGTAACTTTGAACTTTTTCCCTTTCTCTGTCTGTTGAGGCCATTTTGAGCTTCCTGAGTTGCTTCTGCGAGTTCTGAGTTGTCCTTAGTCTTCTCTGGATCCTTTTTGGATCATTCTCTCTTTCATTTAACAAAAGCATGTACAACATGAGACTTTTCCAAAATTTTCGTAGGATCTTTATCACCACTGTCATCTTAATTTTCGGTAGGTGTTTTTCTTGTTTCCAGACCGCTACTTCTAGGTTTTGTTTTAGCAGAAGTACCTCTCTGTGAAACATTGGGTGAATTAGGCTTCTTGCTTGTTTCCTCTCTTCCCTTTTGTCTGTCGCACTCATTAGTTCTAGCTATTTCTTCAACATCGTTCATGGCTTCTTTAATTGAGGCCTTGAGGAGATTTTGATTGTCTCCTCCTCCTTCCTTAAACAGACCAGGCCTACAAAAATAAGAAGACTATCCCACCAAGGACATGTGTACAAAAAATACGTCCTTAGGATCAAAACTCTTGATGCATTGAGTTTCCTTTAAACCAAGTTCATCAAATTGACCTGCAAATTCATCCAAGTGATAAATATGCTTGACAACAATTTCCCCAACTCTCCGAGGAAATGAAATGAATTGCTTCTTTCTTTTTTCATTGAAGAAGTGTGCCCAATATTTGTACTATCTACACACTTTGATGACAAAGTGTCTGTCAGATACATAAAAGGGGAGCAAGAAGAGTTTCCCTTGGAAACCAAATAACCTTAAAAAAATGAAATCCTTCATAGTCTAAAAAATTCCTTTCTCGGCGAGAAAGGAAGCAGCCTCTAGCGAGAGTCTCGAAGTAGCAGGACCAAAAATTAAATTTTTGATATCCAAAATAAAATTGTTGTGGACTACGTAGAAATTGTATTGAGATTTATGTCTCCATAAAGCTGCGTACCATATAGAAACTGGTTCCACCTTGAAATCAACATTCATTTCCCTAGGCAAGTCTTCAAAGGTGTGGCAGTAGGCTATACCATTTACCAAATAAGAAGTCATATAAAATTTTGTATTTTTTCTCAATCCACCCAGTTGAAACGATAAATCATTTGAAATAACTTAGCCCTAGTCAATTAGGGCGTCTTTGTGAACAACAAATTGAAGAATATAAACAATGTATTTTGACACAGAGGCTGTGGGCTCCAGTCCAATTATGCGGGCAAAAAGCCAGGCGAATTCTTTGTAGGGGTATTTTAAAAAACTTACCTCAATATGAGCAAAATTGGTATCAGATCTTGGGCCAGTGAGATAGTTCTCAAGGAGCTTTGATCCTCGTTGGTGTTCTTTCAAAAAATTATCTGCTTCCTCATTCTTCAACTACATGGTGGGGTTTGGGAGTCACAACATTTTCTTGGAAACTGAAGGAGTCAAGGAGATGGGAGGATTCCCCTGAACTTGAATTATTCTTCTTTCCGTATCGAACTTATCTGCACATCGGAGAACTAGCTCTTTGAAGTTCATCACATCATGCACACAACCAGGTAATGATATGCATGAACTCCAAACTTGGTTTGTTTCCTTCTTTATGGGGCAAAGAGCCAAATACCACTTGTAAGCTTGCGACCAATGTAATTGATGATCTTCTTGTCTAAGAGTGTTAAGTGTGTATCCATAATACAAGTCATTTCTTCTACTTGACGTATCTTTACACTGCTTTCTCTTCTTACAAATAGGTGGTGCTATTGTCGATATAACCTTTTTACAACATGGCATATTAACCCTTTATTAAATTTACCACGCATTGCCTTGATTATTAACCATCACAGCTCTTATTTTAAAGTTGTCGGCATGCATGACAAGATTTATAATATATTACAAATCTTTATGAAATCTTCGCCACTTTAATAACGGTATTAGGTTCACACAAGTGGCGGGTGATGTGGTGGAGGGGAAGTAAATGCCATCGAGAATGGTGATGTGATGTTGGAAAACATGAAAAATAATTATGGAGGTGCAAAAAGGGAAATGGAAAGCGCAATATAGTGAATGCAAGATTGGGGGATGTGAGACACAAGACATGGAGAATCGAAAAGGTAAGAAGGGAGGTCTCCTGCATCCACAATGATGAAATAAACTTTGTATAAGTAAAATCCTGTTATGCGGGTCACGCAAGTGGATGGGTCATTTTGGAGACTGTGGGATTGCGAGTTGCGGGACACGAGCATGAGGGAAAAAGGTAAGTGGAAAGGAGGGTGGTCCCGCATCCACATTCAAAAGAATTAGCTATATATAAAAGGTAGATAATACAATTTGGAGGACGCAGAAGTAGAAAAGGTCATTTTGAGTGCAATGTGTTTGCGAGTTGTGGGACATTGGCATTTGCGGGACAAGGATGTATTGGTCTCCCATAACACATAAAAGTGACTAAATGTTGGATTTGTGAATAAGCGACTAAGTAAATACTTGTGGGTTTGTGGACCTAGGAACTTGATGGTAGCCTGATCCACAACCCGTATTTCAAAGAGAAAAATGACTGAGTAAGGAATATACAAGGAACATAGGAAGAAAAGGAAAAGGACTAAGGATGGATATGTATGTACCAATGTTGATCAATGAATGTAGATCAACACAACTACAGGTCGTGAACGTTGTGGAGGATCAAGTAGTAGACTTACCCACCGCTGAAACTTCAAGAGTTGTGCCAAGACAATGCTTGGAGGCACTTACTCAAGCAGGTTTAGAGACGGATGTGGAAGAGGTAGGAGTTGAAGACCGACACCTTGCAACAATTGTGAACTTTTGTACGAAGGCCATGGGGATATATGAATTCCAACTTAATGTAGAAAGACTCGAGGAGTTGGGATGGACACTGAAGGAAGTTTGATTGGTCATGTGATACTTGCGAACGAAGGACAAGGAAGACACAATGTATGCCAATAGCCTTGATGATGGCTATTGGGTACTCTCTTCATACTAAAGGAAGAAGACAAAGACGTGCTGACGGGAGCAAGTAGCATGGATGATGATGCCTAGTGGAGGTTTAATGGATACACTCAAGCGGGGAAATTGTGAAATGATAGATGAGTTGTGGAGGTGTCTTGCCAGACTGTGGCAAGGAATATGACCTTTTCCAAAACCAAGAAGTTCGATTAAGTGAAGCGAACATGTTGAGGCTGTAATGGGTGACTCA
Organism: Picea sitchensis; assembly: GCA_010110895.2. Lineage (NCBI taxonomy): Eukaryota > Viridiplantae > Streptophyta > Pinopsida > Pinales > Pinaceae > Picea > Picea sitchensis. The sequence goes on along the minus strand of SNQJ01S0017631.1, from coordinate 72,698 downwards.
ACAAAACCAAGAAGAGTTGGACACGATGACAATGAGGTAGACATAAAATGATTTGTTGGATGTGGAGACGTGCATTCTATAGCGACAAACACAACAATTGGACTGATCACCCAACCAGTTCAGAACTTGAGAGGATCCAATGTACATGAAACATATATGATAGATTCGAAGTATCATAGCCATCGTAGGTCAAGATCATATAACACTTGGGCACACTTTGAGGAACTTCCTGATGGGAGGACCCTTCGACAATAGTTGTAGGGATAACAATTGTTGAGTGGTGACGAGATTTAGAGATGGGGTAGAGGCACCATGGAGATCGATGGATGTTGTTGAGGACAATAACAACTTGGAGTGGGGGAGGATGTAAGGTCTCTCGTGACACCCACCAAGCACGCTCACTCCTTGGGAAGACTTGGGGACAAGTAGGGCAAGAGAACACAAGGGACATGTGATTGGTTGGGTGAACGAAGAAATGTGGGTGTGAGCAAGAGCACCTTGGGCACATGATGGTGACGTACAACACCAAGGGGGCACACACCTTACTTTCCTTACAATGGTTGATGGAGAATTGGGTTGCATTTGGGCAAGGACAAGGTGACTTTGGCGCACGCCCAAGGAGTGGACCTGCCTGCCCTTTGTAGCATGAGTGCGTTGGAGAGGTTGGATGACCCCATAGACATACCCGCAGAGAGTCTCATCAATTGGCATAAGGAAATGCACAAGGCAAGGGGCGCGACGATCCAAGAGACACGACGATTGAAGAGTGCACAAGTTTGTTTGGGAGCACCAGGTCCGTGAAGGGGCGCGACAAGTCTTTTGGACATGATGGTTCACGAAGGGGCACGACACACCCAAAGGACGTGATGATTCATGATGGTGACTTTTGGAGTCCATATAAGAGCACAAGAGCGCACAACCAAGGAAGGTCGATTTGGGCAAGACCAAGAAGGCATAGAGAGCAAGTCTGAGGCAAAGTTTTGAGGCAAGGCAGAATTGGGGCATAGTTGTGAAGATGGAAGACAAAAAGCCAAGGGTGGGAGGAACTAGGAGATTTTGAGGGAAGTCTGAAACACATGTTTGAGTGAGGCATGTGTGAGGCAAAACCCAAGTTTGTGTTAACTTGGTGAAGTCTACGACAGAGAAGGGACACCAAGTTTGCGTCTGAGTGTACATTTAGGGCGCACCGTAGGAGGTTGTGAAGGTGGTTACGATAGAGAGTTTTGGTGTGATGAATTTGTGTATGGGTGTCTTGGTGAGGTGAAGTGAGTCGTGTGACTTTGCCCAAGTTGTAAACCAAGCCAATAGTGCTCATATTATAATTTCTTTGCAATAATAAGACTTACCCGGGTGTTAGTCACGGTTTGTGCTGCCCACACAATTTTTATGTATGTCTCTTATTTGTTTCACAACTATTCTATTGGTTTCTCGTGTTCTTGGATGTATGATTAAATGACTAAGTGTTAAGCCATTAACAAGATTGTCTAAGTATACAAGTGAGTTGCAGAGATTTAGAGTGTGTCTCCCCTGTAGCCTAGAACGAAGTATGAGTATGCTCTAGGTGAAGAGGCGTAGTTCGGACAAAGTATTCTTGGTGTTGCCAAGCATCCAAGTAAGAACCATTGCGGTGTTTCATACCCTCAATAGGTGAACGATCGCAAGATCTGAACATGCGTCCTGTGGGGTCATGACAATATTGCTAATAACAATAGGGATTTGAATTTAGGTATGAATGATAACAATTTTCTACTATTTAAACTAAATTTAATTAACAATTCATTATTTTTATATTATTACATGATTTATAATTATTATACCTTCGTATATGACAACAACAACTTGGAGGAAGTGACTTCATACAAATATCTTGGAATTGATATTCACCACAAGCTCAATTGGAATTATAACATTGAGAAAAGGATTATTGGGGGATGTAAAGCTTATTATGGGCTTGAAAACAATTGTAAATTAGCTGATCTTTGGAGTTGGGATAAGAAGAAACTCCTCTTTGGGACTCTTTTTACACCTGTTATTCTTTATGGATGTGAAGTCTGGGGCTGTAGTATCTCTCATGAATCTTGGAGAAAGATAGAGCAAATACAAAAGAATTTTATAACATATAATATCAAAATTAAAGGAAATATGCCCTATTCCATCCTCCTCTTGGAAACAAGCCTCTCCCCCATTGAGAGCATGGCTATGACTAGATACCTAATGTATAAGAACAAGCTAAACAACATGGAAGATAAGAGGCTTCCTAAAATTGCTTCAAAATTGAGTCATAACCACCATCGACTCAATCGAGGATGGCATAAAGATGCTCGGTCTTGGTTAAACTATCGGGGAATCATGGAAGACACCATTTTGCAAAATACAGATACTATTAAAAAAAATGTCAAATCAAAATTTAAAAAATGTGGTGTGATAAAGAGTTACAGGGAAAAAGAAAATTAAGGTATTATAAAGATGTAATCAACCCTAATCTAGAAAATCGAAATTATCTATCTGTTTTGCCAAGTGTAAAGAAAAAAAAAAGCATTGCTAAGATAAGAACAAATTCTCATGAGCTCCATAGTGAAACCAAGCGTTGGTCAATTCCTAAAATGCCATGGGATGAAAGAGTGTGTCACCTTTGTGACACTAAGAAGGTTGAAGATGAAAAACACTTTCTCTTAGTTTATCCAACTATACCCATATTAGATCTCATTTTCAAAATATTTGTCACACTACCAACCTTCTTAACCTCTTAACTCAACAAAAGTATGGTGATCTTGGAAAGCTTCTTTTAATGCTTTTCGAGCATGAAACAAAATTCTAAAGAATCACAAGTAATCGCTTACCCTCTTAAGGTCCGATAGACCAATTCGGTCTTAGTGGATGTTAATCATCATCATAAAGAAATGAGATATCATAATATATATATATATATATTTTAATTTAAAAAATTATTATAAATATACAAAATTAATACTTTTTCTAAAATTAAATTATTACTTTCTTTAA